>VMDR010008400.1:0-36793 GCA_007922815.1 Macrotus californicus | reverse complement strand
CATTGTGTAAATGTACCACAGTTTTTTGATCCACTCATTGACTGATGGGCACTTAGGTTGCTTCCAGCACTTGGCTATTGTAATCCTATACTGTGAAGACTCTTCTATGAAAGTCCATTTTATTTATTTGCAACCCGAGCACAGAGAGGTTAGCCTGCATACTCATGGCTGTACAATCTGTGGTAGAGAAAAGATCAGAACTAAGAAAATCAAATTCTTGAGCTCAGCTCTTAATCATTAGCTACTCCAACATATAGTTAGAATAACATAGATTTAGCCCCACCAGATCTCCCTTTCCTCATCAGGAATATGAGGCCATCACAGCATAGAAACTCGAAAGGTGAGAAACGGACTTTGAATGTCATTGAATTCAGATGACATTCAGGTGACTCAGGCACTTTTAGACCCCACCCTTTTTACACCAAGCATCCAGCACCTATCACTAAACAACCCCCAATCTGGAAAAATTGGGGGGCTGCTGAGTATTATTTTCTTTCCCTTTCTTATTCTAAGCCAAATGCATGACATAAAACCTGTCATTTTGACCACATTATCCCCATGTTCTAAACTAGCAAGCTTATTAGTTTAGATGATTAAGAAAATACAAGTGAAAATACTAGTTATTAGGGAGAAAGGAGTAACATAAATCTAGGATGTTGGGACAATGAGCATTTGCAGTAATAAAAACCAAGTTGAACACTAAGGAAATGAATATTATGTTTATTATTTAGCATTTACATAGCATTTCCTATTTGTTAAATGTTTGATCATTGTTTTTGGCCATTTATTTTGTTATGACTCTGATAAAGGACGTTTGCTATTCTAATGGGTAGCATAAGGGGGGGTTAAGTGAGAGCCCATTAAATTACAATTCATATAATCTTTCTACCCTCTTGCTCTCAACTGAGATTAGAGAAAGAAAAGAACCGGAAAGCCTGTTAAAATGTAAGTCATTTCCTCTCCCTCCCCTATTTCTCTCAGAGTAACAGCCAAAATACCATAAATGCCGTTTGATATCCTAGATTGGAGTCTACATGAAAAAATGGCATTGGTGGAAAAATGAGGAAATTTTCATTGAATCTGTAGTTTTCTTAATAAGACCATACTAAAATCACCTTGGCCAGTGTGGCTCAGTTGGTTGGGTATCATCCAGTAAACCAAAAGATCACGGGTTCAATTCCTGGTCAGGGCACGTACATGGGTGACGGGTTTAATGTCCAGTCAGGCGTGTATGGAAGGCAGTCAATCGATGTTTCTCTCTCACATCAATGTTTCTCTCCCCCTTTTTCTCCCTCCCTTCTCCTCTCTCCAAAATAAAAATAAAATTAAAAAAATAAATAGTAATATACCAATGTTAACTTCTTCATTTGGATAAATGCACATGTTAAGATGTTAACTTTCGGGGAAGCTGGGTGAAGTATATGTATTGTCTTTGCAACTCTTCTATAAAATTATTTCAAAATGTAAAAGGTTTAAAATGAAGGTAAAGTTCCCACAGCAGCTTACAAGGCCTTAAACGACCTGTTCCTACTTCCTTATTGTATCTCTGGTGTCATCATCTGTTCTCTGCCCCTTCATCCCACTTCAACAGCTTCACTTTTCCCTAAGTTTCAACCCCAGGGCCTTTGCACTGGCTGTCCCTCTTTCTGGACTCCTTTTGCCTGAGCTATGCCCATGGTGTATTCCTCTTGATCGAATTTTGGCTCAAATGTTACCTTCTCAATAACTAGTCGTTGAAAATTTCAAACCCTTTCTAGAACCCGCAATCCTCACATTCACTGTATGTCTGTCTCATGGTGTGCACGCTTCTAACATACTTTGCAATGTTCTTATTTATGTTAGTGCTTATTATTTTTCTCCGCTCCTACAAGTTAAGCCTCTTGAGAAGAGGGGTTTTCATGTGTTTCCTCCACTACACATTTTTATCACCTTAAATTGTACCTAGCACACAGATGAATATTTGTTGAACCTAAATACTAAATTCTGAATTAAAAGAAGGAAGATACCTACTACTTGCTTTGATAATTAGAGCATTGTATAAGCAGGTCAATATGTAGTTCTTTAGAATCCTCATGACATCCTAAAATTTAAGTATTATTACAACCATTTATTAGGCTCTGAGAAGTCTCAAGTTTTGCCCAAAGTCATGCTACTCTCTGCTGAACTCAGAGCCAGGATTCACACCTGGGTCTCGGGATGCTCATCCAGTCCTCTTTCTTTGTTGGCCAAAATGGCATATTTTGCCTCCTTTCATTAAAACCATGGTACTCAAGGATTAGAAATAGTGTAACTGGTGCAGTCAGCTGTTCATGTAACCCAGTCCTTTTACTGGGATGGCAATACGACTGACGATAACTATAAGGAACATATTGTTTCCCACAAAGGACATAGATTATTCTGGGATGTTGTGAATGTTTCTTAAGTAATTTAATATAAAACTCGCACTTTCAGTTTCCCACTCAAGGGCCTGTTTTTGCTTTCGACTTCAACAGTCCCTTGTGGATAAAGAGTTTCATTCCCAGGAAAGCTGTGTGATGTCGGAGAGAGGGCACTGGCTCAGAAGCTCAAGGCCTTATTTCCAGGACCCACTCTCCTGTTCACTAGCTATGCAGACCTGCTCTTGAGATTTAGTTTCCTCATATATAAAATGGGTATAATTTTAGCACCAACTTCATGGAAGTAGCATGAGGATAAGTGATATACGCAACAGAAAGTAGTGTGCACTGTCATGATAATATTAGCATTAACTGTTATTGTTTGGATAAAATTGTTTAAATGAAGTTGAAATGGACAGTAAGTTTTTTTCTAGAACCTTCTTAGTTTCAGATTTCTGAGTTAGTTCAATATCCATTAACTATGTTCGTGATTTTAAGAGATTTCTCACAAGTGCCTCTATAAACAACACAATATCACATTCATCTTCACCATCATCATCACCACCACCATCATCTTCATCAAACACCTATCATTTATTGAACAACCATTAGGATCCAGGCTCAATGCTACACTCTTAATAATATAATCTTGCTTTATTGCTTACTATGAGTCAGCGAAGCGAGTACTAAAAACCCACTTTAGCGATGAGAGAACAGAGTTTTTGTGGAGGTTAACTAATTTACAAATTGTCACACAGAAGTCATTGGGCCAGATCTGGAACCCAGATGTTTCTGATTTCGGAATCTAGTCCTTCAGCACATTTGGCACTGCCTTATTGCAGAGGATAGTTTTTAAAGCAACTGGAAAAATGACCAGAACATGACTCTTCCAGGGACTGGCTTTGCTAAATCTTTGTCAGCATTTTCTTAAGACTGTGGGCCAGAAACCACTTTCATTAGAATTGCCTGGTATACTTGTTACAAATGCTTATTGCTGGCTACTACCAGTGATGTGCTGGTTAATGTTTAACAACCAGCTTGGGGCGGTGGGGAGACTGATTAGAAACATTTATCAATTTCCACAGTGTAGATACTCCCCCATGGCCAATTTCAAGCTACTAAAGCCTGGTCAGTGAACTCAGAGTTGGCCAAAAACATAACACATCATTGCACAGTATCTTCACCATTCAGGTACAAAACCCAGGAAAAACCTCAAGAGCCTACAGATAAGAGCAAAATTTAATAAAAGAATTAGTAAATGATAATGTTTAAATATTTATTCCAAATATGTAATTGTGGGTTTTTGTCATTTACTTTCATTGAAAGTTGTGTTTAGCAACAAGCTCGCAATGTCCCTGACATTAACAGCCAGCTCTCAGAGTTAGGTATGAGCAGGCTGCAACTCCCCCAGTGCCACCTCACACTGCCAAAATCAGCACCGAAAATGCCAGAACCCTGGAATCTGCATTTCTAGAGAAATTACTGAGCCAGTGCCAAAAGCCTTTTGTAGAGTACATTTGAAGTAAGTGCATGAAAGGAACATAAAATGTGATTGACATCTGAAAAATGTAGATGGCATTCATATTCCTAGTAAATGCTCATGGGCAGTTATGCTAAATAAACTCTACTGTTACTCTTCCTAAAAGAGTTTTTTCATAAGTTGAATAAAAATAGTCCAAAATTTTATTTTATTTTGCCCTTCAATGAAGTATGCTTTGCTCTGTGTTAAAGAATAAGGCAGTAATCCTATTTCCCTCACAGCTGGCATGGGAAGATGGTTCAGAGGCCTTTCCTGAAAGGTTTAGGCAAAGATAACAAATGTCAGGGAAGCTGCAGGGCAGGGATGAATGGAAAAGTAGGCTTGTAATCTCAAATTCAATATGAAAGATCGAAAGCATCAAATAGTCAGCAGTGAGCCTCCCCATCAGAATGTTCCATCTGCCTTGGAATTCAACCTTGTGATTGTATTATGATGTATACATTATACATCTCTCTCTCTCTCTCTTTCCATGTATAGAAAAACCCAGGCACATCTGAGGTCTTGCTTGATTCAGTAGAGAAACCATTTGAAACATCACCTGCCTCTACCCTCTACCCCCGCCCTACACCATCCACCTTAAATATATAAACATCTCTTTTCTAGGCAGAGGTTTTAATTCAGGGAGAAAGCATGCCCCTCCCCCCAGATCAAGGACCATCCAGTGGCTATGTGTAAACCTTAATACACAAGAGATCCATCTAAGGCTTGGGATTTGTCCTCTAAACAATGGTTTTGCTTTTGGAAGGTACATATGGAAAGTAGTTAGTGGATATCCATGACTAACGTTTACTCAGTGCTTACAAAATGCTCCAAGTCCTTGATAAGCACTTTGCATACAGTATTTTTTAATCCTCCTGTGTTGTGGTTCTTACCAGTCACACTGAAGGTAGTCCATCAATATTCTTTGAATGAATGAATGAATGAACAAATTCCCGTTTGAAAACCATACAAGGTAAGGTATAGAGAAGTGAAGTAACATGTCCAAGGTCAGATAACTAGGTATTAGTGGCCCAGCCCCAATTGTTCTCTCAGTCCAGAATCATAAACTCACACTATTGCCTCCCTAGGGTATAAAACAGTGGATTTTAAGATGTTAAAGTATATCAGAGTCACCCATAAGGATTATTTGAAATGATTCATCTTGTGTCCATAATTATTAATGATTAGTTTGGGGTTGGGCTCAGGAATCTGCATTTTCAACAGGCTTCCCCAGGTGACTTAGAGATGATCTGAAGGTTATACTTAGAAGTAGACTGATTTAGTACATGTAGCTCTCTCTACACCTCCAACCATAGATAGGCAAACCTGTCTGCCTTTCAGACCACAAAACCTACATTTTGCTGGTGGTGACCATGAACCACCCACCCACTATTAAGGTAGGGTTCCTCACCTCACCTTCTACATTCACCCTTCCTGAGTCTCAGAGCCTTGAGTCTTTAGACATGGTTCCTGCAAGACCGCAAAATTCAGTGTCTTCATTTATTCAGGTGAAGTGAGTTTCATCCCAGAAACATGAAATAGTGAGAAACTCACTGAAGTTAGACTGAACTCTAAGTCTCCTGAATTGAAGGACTTCCATTGAGTAAAAGTCTTCTAGTTGCCACAGTGGTTTGCCTATTTTCATCTTCTATGTGGGCAAATCTTGCTTTTTAAGTCGAGTAACCCTGGAAAAAGGAAAGGATTGACTTTTGAAATAGCCAAAACACTTTCAGGGGCATAATCCTATTTGGTTCTCTCTGACCCAAGAAAGTTCTGGTATTGCCATTATTACTTCATGAATGAAGAAGTGGAAACTGAGAAGGTAAGTGACTTGCCCACTGTCACACAGCACGAGACTACCACTCAAGTCTTGCCATTCAAGTCTCACCCTCTTCTCATTAGAGCCATGAATGACATAATTAGATGAGAAATTACACCAGGACTAGTGGATGTTTCTCTGTCCTCACTCTAAGAATTAGACTTTAGACCATCAAAAGGTTTGTCCATGAGCCCTGCTTCTATACAACTGCCAAGTTTCTAGATAAGACTTTCTTCAAGAAGTTTTCCATATGTACTCTCTTGTTGAATTATGTACCCAAAGTCCTTCAGAGGACTCACCCATTGTCTTATGATTGTATGGTTCATTATCTTTCTCTTCTACATGAATGGGAGATCCCAAGGACTCTCTGAGTATGTCTTATTTATACTTATTCCTCACATCTAGCAAATTTTCTTTATATAAGCAGAAGCTCTTTAAATGGGAACAAGTAAAACAATGTAGATCCAGAGTATTAGTTCCCTTAAGAACAAACAATGGCAAATTACGGCCCACAGACCAAGTCTGGCCTACCACCTATTTTTGTAAATAAATCTTTATTGAATCACAGCCATGGTCATTATTTGTTTATGGATTGATTATGGCTGCTTTTAGGTGCAATGGAGGCAGAATGACCAGCAAAGTCAAACTACTTACTATATGGCCCTCTAAGAAAAAGTTTGCTTTCTATCTAGGTGAGGAGCAAACTAGAAGGGAATGCAGACATTTCTATTTCTGCAGTATATTTCTTAGTATTTTCACTTCCTAACGTATATTTTCACCACTCTCCACCCCGCAGTGGGAGAGAAGTGAGCCTACTAATGAATAGGATTTGGGACTCAGAAGTGATCTGAGTCATGTCAGCCATTTAGAGGGATTGTGTACTTTGTGAGACATGTCGAACGTCTGAGGATAGACATATTAATGTTCACAGAGAATGAAATCTGCACATGTCTCTGTGTATACCAGAAAAACCCCAGTAGTCCTGGAACAAAACCCTCAGAGTGCTTGTCTCTTTGTTCCAAGCATTTTATATAAAGAAAGAAATAATTAGTAAGGAAAATCCAGGGATTTTCGCTGAGATCAGTTTCATCTTAAATTCATCACCAATTTTCTGCTACCGAATTAGGCTTTCAGCAGTTTTCTTAGGCCCAGAAAATTAGCATAATGTGTAGATTTGCCATTTGGTTAAATTAAATCTTGCATAATACATTCAGGGGAAAAAAATCTTTGAGCTAGGTGGGTTTGAGGGTTCACTACAAAATATTAATTTTTTGAATTGATTTTTAAATTGGCCTTGATCTCTGAGTGGGACAGGGTATTAAAGAAAACCAAGGGGCTGAGGTGGGTGTGGGGAACACTGTAAAAGTCACTCCAGGAGGGGGAGAGTGGGGTGCCAGCAGGAAGGGAAGGCTGCTGCCTTGTTCACACTGAGTGTTTCCCAAGCTAAGGAAACATCTTAATGACAATGTTAAATGATCTTAATGAGCTTAATGACGCCATCAAAGCAGGAGGTAGGGGCAGAACTCTTGGGAGAACTTGACACGTTTGGTTCCTTAAATGAGTTGGGTGTGGGGATGTCATTAACATAGAGACTCGAGTCTCCTTCTCCTCTGGGATTTATAAAGGCAGAGCCTTGCTGGCATAGTCTGAAACAGTAGGATGAGAAAGAATTATCTTGGGACATGTGTTAGGGCACCCGTCATCCATTCCCTAGGGTTCCCCAGGCTCTTGAAAGAACCTGAAGCTCAGAGGACAGGACAGGCATTCCAAGGCTGTCCAGGAAGCCTGATGCTGAAGGAAGGACCCCCATCTACAAGGAGTCAGGAACATTGATGACTTCCCTGGAAGACATAGGACTCTGGGCAACAATGGAAGATGATGGAATGGCTAATAAGTGTCCCAAGTAACCCAAGCATGTGGCCACCATAGGCTCCACCACATCCACAGAAGCCACCTGGGCACAAGAACTCTAGCAGAATGAGAGGGAAAGCAGAGAGAGGCACTGGCTTGGCACCACCAGGAAGCATCTTGTGTTACTGAATCTCCGCTGCCTCCTCAGTCCTTTTGTCTCTTCTCCCAAACCCCAGCCCTAAAAGAATAAGACCCAGATGGGAAGAAGGAAGAGGGTCCCACAGGTGGGCCTCTTCCCACAGACACTGAAAGGGCTGGAATGGTAGGGGTGAAGAGACAGAAAATACCCCCAGCCACTGCACATCCATCAGGAAGCAGGAATATAGCACTAGGAAGAGAGTTTGTATCTTACTGACTTTGAAAGCTTTAAGATGGGCTGACCTGAGATCAGTTCCAGCTTAAATTCGTCACCAATTTTCTGACTTATGCTTCTGGCCATTTTCTTAGGCCTGGAAAATTAGCATAATGTGTAGATATGCCATTTGGTTAAATGAAATCTTGCATAATATGTTAGGGGAAAAAAGTCTTTGAGCCAGGTGGATTGGAGGATTCACTACAGAATATTAACATTTTTTTCTTATTGAACTGATATTTAAATTGACCTTGATTTCTGAGTGATATGGAGGATTAAAGAAAACCAGAAGGGGAAGTTGGGATGTGGAGAGGTAAGAGAGTCACCCCTGAACAGGAAGAGTGGCCAGAAAACTGTAGCTTCTTTAGATGACAGGAAGGAGTCAGGCTCAGGAAGTTGCAATACCACACTCTCAACCCTTCTCCCACACTGCCTTCTGTCTTCTGACTGAGCATCCTGAAAAGGCTCTTAGCCTCTCTGAACCTCAGTTCTTTTATCAAAAAACGGGGATAAATGGTAATCTTCCTCTGAGTCACTAGGTGATGCAATAAAATGTAATGCCTGCAAAAGGCTTCAAGTAATGTTTCTTAAATGGCTACCAGGTGCTCTAGATGTTGATCATCATCATAATTATGGGCCAGGAAGGGCACTTACCTGTAGTGACTCATTTGGGGGTAGTGCTAATAATAGTATACCCTTTTTTCCTAGATGAAGGAACTGAAGCCCAGAGAGGTTAGGTAACTTCCTCAAGGTCACACAGCTAGGAAGTGGTAGAGCTGAGATTCCAAACCAGATAGTTTGTCTACAGAGTCTATACATGTTTACTGTTAATATTAGTAGTAGTTATTTCCAAATCCTTATTCCTGGAACTTAAAACCACAACTTTGAATGTGAAACAGAAAGAGCACCTTATATAGTCTTATTATTCTGCTTTCTGATGAAGAGATATCAATCCCCGTGCCTGCTATATCCCCAGGGACTGATATATATAGTAGATGCTCAATAAATATATTTTGAATGATTAAATAAGAGAACATGTGGTTTCCAGCCCTGTGAAACCACCTGGGAATAAGGAAAGGTGCTTTGTAAGCTCTGCTTCAATGACATTGGTATGGACTGAATATTTGTGTTTTCCCTCCCCCAAACTAATGTGTAGATGCCCTAACCGCAACGTGATGGTATTTGGAGGTGGAGAGTTTGGGAAGTGTTTAGGGTTAGATAAGGTCCTGAAGGCAGGAGCCTCATCATGGGATTAGCATCCTTATAAGAAAGATTGAGAGAGACTCCACCAGGTGAGTACCTAGTAAAGAGGTAGCACGGCAGAAATGAAGCTCTCCCTAGGAACCAAATATGCAGACACCTGGATCTTGCACTTCCCAGACTTCAGAACAGTGAGAAATAAATGTCTGTGCTTTAAGCCCTCCAAGTCTATGATATTTTGTTATAGCAGGCTGAGCTGACTAATACAGACACCTTGGCAGTTCATCTCCTTTACTGATGTGTTAAACACTTGGCCCCTTGCACACTCATCCTATATTTTCAAAGAACAAAAAAATAGCCAAAGAATTTGTCAGCCCTTCTCTGCCCGTCACCTCATTCCTGTCTGAGGAATCTCATCATTCTAGCAAAGCATTGAATTTATTCAAGTTGAGGGAAATGTGATGTTTTTCTTAAATCTACATCACCTGGCTGTGGAGTCAGCCCCGCCGAGCCAGGAAGGAGGCATTAACTACATCCAAAGCTGTGTGATTAACTTATTTGTTTGCCTACAGAGCTAAAATGAAAAAGCAGGAAGCTGAGTGAATCTGCACAAGCCCCGTTTTGAAGTAGGATTGCGAGCAAACCCGAGACGTGGGTTTTAATTCACATTCCCTGGGCTTACCATTATTATTATTTTTAATGGAAAATAACTTTGCACAATCTTGCTCCATTTTAAATGGAGAATGTGCAATATTGTCTAACTCAGGGTATGAAGTTGATTTAGTATGCATGATTTTCTCTGCCCCCCCCACCCCTTTCTTTGGTTCCTTGAACACATTCAATATAGTTACATTTTTGCTTAGAACATATATATTTTCCCCCTGAACTTTTCTCGATTGCTTTTTTATCAGGTTTACAAATCAAATCAAATAGGTATATTGCAGAGCTCTGTGATATTATTTTCTGAGCTTATAGTACAATGTATTGAATTATACCAGTCCATGCTTTGCTCCTACTATTCTCTGCAGATTGAGAGAGAGGGACTGTGGGCCCCGTAAATTCACTTGGTGCTCAGCATTACTGGCTAAATCAAGACCGCTATTCAGGCTGCAAGAAGAGACAGAGCAAGTGTTCGTTACACAAATCAATTTGGTCCAAAGTTCATCGCAGTGGTACTCAACCATCGCTCACATAATATTGTCAACTTAATCAAATAATGCCTCAAAGACACTCACAAGGTTTTCTCTCTGAGAAAATTGGTGGAGGAGGGAGAAGCAGCTGGCTTTCCAAAAGCACACTCTTTATTTATCACTATTAAGAGCTCTGTGCATGGAGAGAATTAAGCCTGTAGAAGGGGGAAGCTGCTGAATATTCAGTAGGCTGACTGGGAGGAAACTGTGCTATGTTAGCATCACGTCTTGGGTGTTGGGTTTCGATATCTGGGTGGCAGAATTGGGGATGCTCGTGCACAAAGAAGCTGGACCCAGAGAGGTTTCCTGGAATGCCGCAATAAAGATCTGCTGAGTGCCTACTGTGTACCGTGGTAAAAGACTTCAAAATTGCATTCAATATAGTGTGATTTTGGCATGGTCACATTCTAGTAGGACAAAGAAGTAAGTAAACTGATAATTTTTAAAAATCTGTGGTTAATAAGTGTTCAACAAAGGTGAATACAGGACTCTCAGAGCTCCAAGCAGGCATCTGGAGCAGCCTGCTTTGGTTACTTTTTTGTTGGTTGATTGTAATAGGGCCCTATTCTCAGAGCTCGCTCTGTTTCTAGTCGAGAACTAGAGGACACACAGTGAGAATGTCACTGAATCTTTACTCGTCTGTAAGAACGCTTTGCAGTTGCCTTCCAGAGCATCTTCACCTTGACACTAAGAGGCTATTGAGGGCTGAAAAGAGTCCTAGATATGGAATTACATATCCTAGATTCAATCCTGGCTCTACCATCTTTTTCTGTGTGACTTTGGACAGGTCACTTATCCTCTCGGAGCCTCAGCTTTCCAAATTGTTATGGTGGGATAAAGTATGAAACACACCTAGCTAGATGCCTGACTCACAATAGGACCTCAGCACAATTTTATTTTCAAGCTCCTATCCTAGATCCTTTAGGCAGTTCCACACTTGGTGTATACAAGCTGTCGGTGGACGGTAGTATGTGGCATCAGATGTTTCAACCCAGAATAGCGGAGGGCAAATGCCCTTCAGCAGCAGTGGTGCTTATCCACGGGTCTATGGATGTCTGTGCTTCCTGCAGGGAGCTTGTAAACTTCCTGAAACTTCATGCAAAATTCAGAGGTACGTGCATTTTCTTCCCAGGGAGTGAATCTACAGCTTTCATAAAATCTTCAGTGTATCCATGAGCACTGAAATAGGTTAAGAAACATTTATCTACAGGCTACAGAGAAATACCACCAATAACAATAACAACAAGAATAATGATAGCAACAAAAGTAGCAGCTGCCATTGCTAGAACCAACTGCATGACAAGCCCGTCCTGTATACATGGAATATACTAACTTTAACTCTCACAACACCATGTAAGAAAGTTATAGCCCAAATATGTTTTGTCATTTCTTTTGTACTTAAAACTTAGGTGCGCCCTAGTTGGGTGGCTCAGATGGTTGGAGCATTGATCCATACACCAAAAGGTTGCAGGTTCGACCCAGGTCAGGGTGTGTATGGGAGGCAACTGATCAATGTTTTTCTCTCTCTTCCTCTCTCTCTTTCTCCCTCGCATCCCCTTCCTCTTTCTCTAAAATCAGTAAACACATTCTCAGGTGAAAATTTTTAAAAAGTACAAAAACTTAGGTACACAGAGTTGACTTCCAAATAATCGGATTCTCATTTTGAAACACCCTATCACCACTGGCCAAGGGAAGACCTTTTCTTTCTCTCTTTCTTTCTCTTTATTTTCTTTCTTCCCTTTAAACCCATTTTTCATTCCCATCCCCGCAAAACAGCATCATCATAAAGCGGCAATGTCCAATAGGGCTTTCTGCGGTGGTGGAAGAGTTGTTGTGTACCTATGCTTTCTAATGTGATAGCGCATCACTTTCTGTTGCTGTCATCACAAATTACCACAAACTTAGTGACTTACACAACACAAATGTGTTACCTTACAGTTCCTGGATGTCAGTAATCTGGCAGGAGTCTCACCAGGTCAATTTCAAGGTGTCTTTAGGGTGATATCTCTTTCTGTGGGCTCTGGACAGGACCCCTTCCTTTGCCTTCCATGGTTCCCAGAGGCTGAACTCATTTTTTGGCCTCATGGTCAATGGTGGGTGGAGTCCTTCTCTTGTCAATCTCTCCCACACTGGCTGCCATTCTGAGCCTCCACCCCACCCCTTCCACTTATGAAGGTGCTTGTGACTACACTAGACTCACTAGATAACACCAGATCATCTCCTTATTTTAAGGTCAGTTGATTAGCCACCTTAATTCCATCTGCAATTTTAATCTCCCTTTGTCATGTAGAGTAACTATGCACAGGTTCCAGGGATTAGAACAATAACATTGTAAGAGCCATTATTCTGCCAGCCACCAGTGTCTTTCATGCCCTTGATATATGGCTAATGTGAATATTTAGTTTGATTCCACTTTAATTTAAACATGAACAGTGACGCTTAATACATTTAATAGACAACTTTTAAGTATGTTTTGAAAATCTTGGATCTTTAACTATTAATTTTTAAAAACCTAAATACTCCCCTGACCTGGATGGTTTGGCTCAGTTGGTTGAGTGTCGTCCTGCAATGCAAGAAGCCACTGGTTCAATTCCTGGTCAGGGCGCATGCCTGGGTTGCAGGTTCCATCCCTGGTCAGGGCAAGTACCAGAGGCAACCGATAGATGTTTCTCTCCCTCTCTCCCTCTCTTTCTTCCTCCCTTCCCATCTCTATTAAAAAAAGAAAGATAAATAAAATCTTAAAACAAAAACCCTAAATACATGTCAGGTATTTCCACTGAAAAAAAAATTTAATGTACATATTGAGATGATGCACCATGAGTGCAAGTTATAGGCAAGATTTTGAAGACTTGGGACAAAATAATTTAAAACGATGTAAAATATTGTTTATATTGAAATAATATTTTTGATAACTTTGATTAAAATATATTCTTAAAATTAACTCCATATTGTCTTTTTACTATTTTGAAACATGACTTCTGGAAATTTTTTAATTGCACATGTAGCTCCCATTTTATTTCATTGGACCAGACTGCTCTCAAGTGTCGATCAACCATCCTTGAACTCTATCTAGTGCTGTGTTGTGACTACATGTGTTTTTTTCTTTTCTACATGTGTTTTTAATTTCCATCATGTGGGAAAGAAAAAAAATAATTCCCTCTACCCTTTCAGGATCTTAGCTGGCACACCTCCCTTTCCCCTTCTAACAAGAGAAAAACAATAGTTTACTAATATGTATACCTCCTCTATGCATGAGAGATACTCAGGGAAACTCCGTAAATTCTTGAAATGGTCCAAGCCTTCACCTTAAATATAATCTTCAACTAAAGACAAAAGATGTTGAAGGGAGGGCACTTATGGGAAGTCACTGGGAAAGCAGAGTTGACAAGGGTAAAGGTTGTTATGCAGACTTCAGTCCTGCCTTCTTCGTTGATAAGAGTTTCTTGCGATTTAGGGTCAAATTCTCTTCTGGTCCCCAAAGATGCCCTTACAAATGGGGACTTCCCTTGTAAATGTCAATGTCTCTCACAAAAGGCTTTTAACTTTTATTTTGTTTACAGAGTTTCTGTGTCTGTTGTTTCTCAAAAATAATCAGCTCAAAATAATCCTGATGCCAAAGACATGTATTTTGGGCTGGCATAATTTGCTTTCCATCATCAAATGTAATTTGATACAATTCTTGTTTTATTTCTAATCATCTTACCCCCTTGACACACACACTCAACACTGTGCTTCCAAATCTCTAATTTTTCTCTGAATTGTAATTTCCGCTGACAACTTCACCACATTTTTCTCATCCATCCTTGGTCACCTACATTGTTACCAGAAACTTGGAACCACACCCTGTTCTGTGATGGAAATCTTCTATCCTTGCTTGCTGCTCAGGAAACAGGAAATGGAAGCTCTGAAGGGTTTAAGGACCTGGGCTTGTGACAGACCAAAGTGTAACTCAGGGATGTCCAACTGCAAAGTTTCTCACCTGTGCTTCCACTCCGGGATACCTGGTCATCCCCAGGAGATGACACAACTCGAAGGCATGTCTGCACAGGCTGAGAAAGAGGACACCGTGGGGAGGGGCCAGAAACCAAAAGGCACAGACTTCTACACTACTGTGCTTATTCTCTCCAACAGTCATCCCTGGATTGGTCGATATCAAAATCCAATTTCACCAGGATTAGCCCTTGGGTTGCTCAGAGCTATTCATTGAATTTGGAACGATTATAGCAGAGGGAGCCCCACGGTTCTTTATTAAGGTATTTGCAGAAGCACTAAGTGATCTACCGGAGATTAAAGTGCCAGTGGTGTTTTCTTAACACTTATAACCTACGCTGATATCTGGGGAGTTTGTTTATTAGGAAAAATTCTGTGTCACACATCCTGCCTCCTAATAGGGCCTTTGAACTGGGCCAGAGCACAAGCTGGCTTTGCCATCCTAATGAGCTTATTTGGGAAACTCCGAGAGTACTGGTAGACACTCACCTCTTGAGGTTAATGGACTTCCCATCCATGTAGGTTCCTGCAACCCTTCTTTCGAGAGAGGGAGGCTGCCTCTCAGAGTCTTCCACATCTGTGGGCCTGAGAAATAAACACAAACTGATGGTTATGGATGCTGTTAATAATGATGATGATGATGCTAATGCCCCTTGTTTATGCATTGGACTTAACTGTGACAAAGCCTTTGATGCCGTTACCCCACTCTAAAGCGTCTAGGAGAGATATAAACTTATTTTATACACATTCACACAAAGGCCCTGAGACATGAAGTTAGCAGCCATGCAGCTCAGTCATAGCAAAACCAAGCCTATTTGTTTATGCTACAGAAACTTATTTGAGAACTTACCACGTACTCTAGGTTAGCAGATTCGATTGATGCAATTTTGCCTTCCTTCCCCATGAGGGAACATTTGTACATCAGAAGATATTTTTAGTCATTCCAACTCTGGTGTCTAGTGGATATAGGCCAGTGATGTTTCTGCAATCCTACTGTGCATAGGACAGGCCCACATCAAAGAATTAACCAACCCACAATGTCAACAGTTCTGTCCTTGAGAAACTCTACTCTAGGGGGTAGGGATATAACAGTGAACAGTTCCACAGTCTCTGCTCTCCTGGAGTTGATATTCTGGTGGAGAAGACAGGCACTACACAAATTCATAGAAGCCTATAACATGCAGGTAAGAAGTATGTGCTATGGAAAGAAATCAGTGGACAAGGGCAGCAGAGATACTGATGCAGCAGGTTTAGATAATGGGGCTGGCAACAACTTCTCTGACCGGTATGTCTGGGCAGAGACCTGATCTCCCAAACCTGGTTATGAGGTTCATTCCCAACTCAGCTGGGTCTCATTTAGAGCCAAAATTACTTTTAAAAATTGAACAGGGTCAATCAAGAGTTCTTCCTTCAGCAATTAATTTTTACTAGCGCTAGGGAAGGCACCTCTCAATCAGGTAGTCTATGTCTTTTAGAATTACATGTTCTAGATGTTTGGTCCCCTGAGCAAGTTTCTTAGCTTTTTCACATCATTTTATTTTTGTCCTTAGAAATTTCATGTTGTGTCTTTGCCATAAGATGCAATAAGTTTCTTAAGGATATTGTGATGGCCTAGTCCATCCATGTGACATACAGTGCTGGGCTCAGGGAACCTACAGACAAGTCCTCATCCTTAGAGAGTATTGATGGCTTTGGGAGGCTGGTGGAGAGCTTCTCATCCCAGCATCCTTGCATCCAGTGTCTGATGCAGAGCCTGGACTGGTGAAGGGAAGACTCAAGTCTCCTGTCTATCTTGGGAACTCATTAAAGTGACCAGTGTGACAGAAGGGAGCCTGGGGCAGCTCTGGCTGGAATGAACATTCTCCTCTCCACTGGACCTGGTTTGAAGCCCACACTTTTGAGAGCCTCATTCTGCCTGACGTGGTAGGAAATACATTCACTCCTTGGTATCAGCTACTCATTCTACATCCACCTGTGGTTTGTTTATAGGGGACTCGTGGGTTTAATGGTGACTTTAAAAAATAATGTGTCATGTCCTGGTTTAATGGTGGCTTTAAAAAGAATATGCCCATGTCCTGACCTTCATAAACCTGTGGATGTGACCTTATTTGGATAAAGGATCTTTACAGATGTGATTAAGGATCCCAAGACGAGATCATTCTGGGTTTAGAGGGAGCTCTAAATCTAATGACTATTGTCCTTATAAGAAGGAAAAGGAAGAGGGAGATTTGAGTCTCAGACACACAGAGGGAAGGAGGCCATATGACCATGAAGACAGACATTACAGAGATGCAATCAAGAGACCATTGAAGTAGGACGAGGCAAGGAAGGATTCCCTCCTAGGAGGAAGCATGGACCTGAAGGTGACCTCTTTCTGTATCTCTGGCCCCCACAACTTGAGAGAATAAATTTCTAGTGCATTAAGCCATCAAGTTTGTGGTCGTTTTTTGGGAGACTAATAGAGAGACGTAAAGCACGGGCATGCTCTAAATATGTTTTCCCTGAAAGTCCTCAGAGAAAGGGACAGAGAAAGCTCCCACCCCAATAAACTCAGTAGAAGAGTCAGTAAAGATCACTCCCTTAGGTCTAACCCTGAAATGTGCTTGAGGTTGTGTAGTAGCTGTTTTGTTCACTTCCTACTGCATTTGGTCCTCACCACCATCTAGCCCTTTATGTTAAATCACACTGTATAACTAGTCATGCTCAGTCTGACATCCTTTCTTTTCCATTCACCCACAATATCTGAAACACATTTTTTTTTTAAAGTTTACATGTTACCTTTAAAAACTACTTTTAACAATCAGGTATTCCTACATAACAATTTATCGGCGTTTGTATACATGCACACACTATAAAATGATTAATTGAGCGTTGTATGTTTTTATCAAAGGAAACAACACAAAGATTTCTCCAAAGTCCTATTTGACTAAAGATGATTAATTTTAATTTTCACATGAGCGGCATAATGCTATTAATCATTTAATATGTTTAATCATAATCTCTGTAATTCCTAATTAGGTTTATTAAGCTGAAACATCCAGCAGTTATGCACAAATCCAAACCTAAGTTTCTTTCTTGGTATAAGAAGGAGCTTGTTGTAATTTGCATTTGAACAGCAACTTCTAACAGGAAGGAATGAGTAGACTAGAAGTTTGTGTCTGAGCTGTTGCTTCTGGAAACTTAAGAGTACTAAGACCCCTGATCCCTCTGAAAATGACGATTCTGTGATTCAAGGTCATTTGCATCTCATGGACATGTAACCAAATCTCACTACTAGCAGAGAAAACACAGTTCCTGTTTTGTTTGGATATCGATGTTATAATATTTTTCTTCAACAATCACTTGAATGTGGCAAGGTTGATCATTCACTCCTTCATTCTTCCCTTTTTTCATACGCTCGCCATCCATTCACCCATTTAGTCAGTGAGTCAGCCAGCCATTAAACAGGCATTTGTCATTTGTCTACCATGGCTCATGAGCTGTTCATGTCACCCTGCTACGATACTTAGGTGGCTCCTCATATCTTGTAGGATGAAATTTATACTCTTGCTCTGCACACAGGGTTCTTCATATTCCAACCCCCTACCTCCCTCTGCAATGTGCTCTCCTGCCCCTTCTTCGTACATGCCCCCATGACCAGTGGTGGTAAGATCCATATGTACTCCCCAATTCCAGACATGGTTTCACCTCTCTGAGTCTTTGCATATGCTTTGCCGCCCGATCACAGTGTCAGCCCCCTTCACCTCTTCTCTTAGACATCTCTCACTTCAGATTTAACCTACAGAATTGGCAAGTCTTGTGGAACCTCCAACTGTGCTGTGTTCTCCTGATTTAAGTTGACTCAGTCCTCTGTGATTCACTCTCCTCCCAGCACTTAACAATGTCTATGACAGTTGACTTTAACTTTTTGTCTAGTACTAAAATGGGAACTACATGTGATTTGGAAGACTTAACTTCAATGGCTAGCGTAGAGTAGTTGCTCAGTAAAGAGATATTTAATAAGCAAATGAGAACCTTTCCTTTATGGTTCATAAAGGAGGCTTTTTATGCCTCTCTTTCGACATTTAAAAAATCGTCACTCTAAAAATGTATTACATTTCATTTATTGATTGTATACCATGTGCCAAGAGCTATGTTATTTTGTTCAATCTTCACAGTGCCTTGTAAGGCATGCGGTATTACTATTGTTAATTTTCCAGACTAGAAAACTATCACCATTCTCCTTCTTACTCATTCTGAAAGCATGAGCAAATTGTTGCCATCACAACATTGCACTTGGAAGTATAAGAAGTCCTCTGATAGGGCTTTTGATATGAACCCAGCTTGCAAAGTAGTGTGCCAGTCGCCTGGAGGTCTCGACTTCAAAATGCAATTCAGGGTATATAGGACCGAGAATAACGAAATAATAAATGAAATCTGCCAGTTAATAATAATACAAGGGTTGACAAGAAAGTTGCCAATTATGCTCATGTTATTTTGGCATGTATATATTTCACTTTGTAAAATTGTCTTTATTATTTTACACGTGGCTGCCTGCATTGATAGTTTTTTCTCAGTTATATGATTCTAAATTGATTATAAGTAGGTGAGGACAATTCTTTGCTCATAAATTTGATGGGCTTCCACGTAGGATTTCCTTCTTGGTTTCCGAGAAGCAAGTACCTGATGTGGATGGCATCTACTGCCGCCTGTATGCAGTATGTGCTAATTGCAGGGAAAGTATCTAAAAACGGTGGATGCATCTCTGAAATGTTCAAACTCTAGGACTGAGAGTATGGGAATGGTGACAATGATACCAAATATTATTGTGACTTTTTTCCTAGTTCCTGCCTATATATGGGTGTCAATGTAATAGCATGTTATCCAGGCTCTTATTTTGGAGGGATGGAATGGGAAGCAGATGCGTTATATTAATAATGTAACATTTTCTTCGCCAACTTAGTGTACTAGAAGGTTCTGCAGTGATAGATATGTTCTGTGTCTGCTTGTCCAATATGGAAGCCACTAGCCACATGTTGTTATTGATCACTTGAAATTTTGCTAGTGTGAATGAGGAACTGAATTTTACATTTTATTTCATTTTAATTTGTTCACATTTAAATAGCCACATGGAGCAAACTGTAATGGACAGCATAGGTCTACACAATCAAGAAACAAAAAGTTCAAACCTTAAAAAAAATTTAAGTCAATCAGATGATTATGTGAACTACAGAATACCAAACAGCCTTTTCAAATGTTTTAGTATATTTACTAAATTGTATCTGCACAGCCTCAATAATTATGTAGGCATTTCTTAAGATTTTAAATAGCCTTAATTAAGGGATATACCCCCGACTTTATCAGTATCATCTCGTTGTTGATGACGTTTTCCTCTGATTGCTCCCACCCCATTCCCCCAGCATCAGCTAGCCCCTTACTTGGCTTTATTTTCTTCTCAATGCTTATCTTCCTCTGACAGCTCCATATTTATTTATTAACGAGTTTATTGGCTGTCTTCCCCTGTGAGAATTATGCTTCACGAGGACAAGGATATTTGCTTTGCTCACTGCTAAATCCCAGATCCATGATGGGCAGAGTTCAACAAACATTGGTTGAATGAATGAAAACGACTCAGCAGTTCCTTCCTGCCCTTGTTCCTTTGTTCTGGCATTTTCCTACCATATAGGGGATGCCAAAGCATTTTGAAAAAGAGAATTTGGTCCACTCAGAGACTCTATGCTTTGCTCTCAATTTTTTAGCAGACAGATGACGCAGCGCCCACGGATGGCCAGCCCCAGACACAACCTTCTGAAAACACAGAAAACAAGTCCCAGCCCAAGCGGCTGCATGTCTCCAACATCCCCTTCCGGTTCCGAGATCCAGACCTCCGACAAATGTTTGGTGTAAGTACTGCCTTTCTCCTCTGCAGTGCCTGCTCTGGGCTCCCCAGAGTCCTTCCCTCTATGTAAGTTCTTGACATTCATAATTCGAGGGTGAGATGTTTATAAAAAAAAAAAGCGGGGGGGATTTTAGATCCTATTTTGTGAATATATAGTGTTTAGGATCTCTTTATGATTATAGTATGAATATCTTTTCATATGCCCACCGTGTTTCCATTTTGTCAATGGTCTCCTGATGATTAGTAACTTAAATATCAAATGGAAAATTAACTCCCAGATAACACACTGTTGAAACAAGACCACTGATGATCCCAAGTTGAGGGGCATGGATCCCATGCCACGGCTAAAATAAACATTATGCCTCATCTTGGTTCTTCTCTCTATTGCAGTTGCCAAATTATCATGACATATCCCTGCATATCTCCCTCTTTCCCAGGCACTGAGATGTCAGGTGCAGCTGTGGAGAATAATTAATTCTGCCTAAAGCTTTATTAAAAGACAAAACAAAACAAAAGCTAGAGATTTCTAAGTCTGACTTGCATCCTGCAGTATATATTCTCCTAGAATCAGTGATGAGGAGTCAGAGATTCTCATTGTGATGTTGTATGTGACAAATAACAACCTTGCCCAGGCACCATGGTGAAATGCAGAAGCAGCTAGAGTCACCACTAATTCAGAGAAAATAAATAATAGGGTTGCTTTCTCATGGGACATCATGACTTGGACGATATCTGCACTATCTACCTTGGGAAGGGATGAGTTTGCCATTTCTTTGGCCTCAGTTTTACCAAGGACATAGCTATGATGGGCTTGGATATTATTCACATTTATCAATATAGTCAATCTATTTACCCATTCCACCCCAGCATCGGTGGGGAATATCTGTGGATTCAATGAACAGAACTACATTCTTAACATTTGACTTGGGCTGGCTGTCTGGAGATTCTTCTAAGAGTTTTTGGATGGATGCAAATATGACAAGAGGAATAAGAAAAAACCCAACTTTAATGCCTAGTTCTGGGCAAAGTAGATTTCACTCTCCATATGAAAAAGGAAGCTCTGGCTTGCTGTTCTGCAACTGTGAGGTTAGCTTGCACCTTTTATTTCTTTAACATGCATGATGTTTATCAAGTGCACATCTGACACAAAAGCAGAACAAGCATCCTAATATTTGAGACACCCAGTCTTGAATCCTGACATTTCAGAGGAAAAGGTCAGCTTCTGCACTTTCATCTCTCTCACTTGGTAATAACCTAGAGTTGAGCCCTCTAACTCTTGCAGAGCAGAGATACCCTCGGGCACTTTCAGGTCAAAGATGACTTTGAAAAGTGCAGAGCACTCAAAGTTAAAGTGGAGGTTAAGTGTGTGTAAAGCAGTGAGACCATGTTTGAGTGATGGGAAGCCAGAGGAATTAGATTCCTTTTGCCACATCAGGTTAGGAAGACGTCTTGCTCTTCAGTCCATCTTTTCTCATCAAGTGTCACTGGGATGTTGGCTTTCAATTTGGTCCTTTTGATGACCATCTGGTGCTCTTTTATGGTGTCACTCATTGCAGCACACCCTAATTCCCACCCCTGAGGGAATTACTCTTTACTCCCTGGTCTTCTGGGTTATCTTGAAAGTTATAGGAGAGCTACACTGTTAAATTGGAGAAGCATTCAAAATATTCATGGCCAGAACTCCCAAGGAACAGCTCACATGTGCATGAATATGTAAGCCTCTCTGCTCTTACAGGGGTAGGGCAGGTACCACAGAGCAAAATCTTGCCAAAAGATTGATCATACTACCAGTTGTCAAATCTTAATCAAAATCTACTGGTTTCACAGCCACTCTTTGTAAAAGTCAAAATTGTCAAGCAACTGACTAGACATCAATTTGACAAGATGATAAATACTCTTAATATTTATGAATTAAGAAAACACAGCATACATTTAGTAATATTAAAATTAGTTTTATCACAAACAGCATCTGCATCCATTTAGAGAAGTATGCAAAACTATTTTTATGGGTTTCATCCATAAAAATTATTGGGCACATATGGATTCCTGGACTCTGCAATAACTCTGAGGCATCCTTGGCTTACAACCATCATTCTGGAGAAATGGGATTTTAACACTAAAGAAAAAAAATCAATTCTCCCTGGCCAAACATCAGTGGTGGCAAACCCATTCTGGTTATATGATACATTTAGTGGCGTGAATCACATTGAAAGGCATCTGTAAACATTCTGATTGGCCGCCCACACCCCATTTGAGAGAATTTAGCATGATTTCCTTTTTCGGGTCATACTTATTTGAATACATTTTAATTCTCATTTGCTATTTTCCAAGTCATTTTGACATGAGCTATCTTCTCTCTTTTTGGTGGTATATTTTGCCTTTGTCCCTTCACTTTGCAGAAGCAACAATGAGGATGAAGATGGAGGAAAAGCCTCAGAAAAGTCTCTGCTTTTCTCCTTTGTCTCTTTTCTTAAATATGGCCAGGGGGATTTCAGACTCAACACACAACAGGACAAAAAAGCAGCCTCCTTTCTCCAACTGCCTAAAACCCAGCAGTGTTCATGACAACTTCTGTAACCATTAATAATCCAGTCATGAAGTTGGCAACCTCTGTGGTCCTGATGGTTTCCACAAGTACCCCACTTTTTATTTTTAATGTGTGGCTTCAGTGCCTCTTCATTGCCATTCTTCCACATGCACTTCATATTGTTTGCTTTCTCCTCTTTTGGAGAGACTTCTTTCAGTGTTCGTCATTAACTCTTCCAGTTCATTATAGATTTGCTTTTTTATTTCTTTTAAGATGGAGCATTTCTTGGTCAAGCAGTTATGTGGCCGCAATATCCACAGTAGAAGTCTTTGTAAAGCACCAGCTGGGGTGTAAGTGAATGGATCTAGTCTGTGATCATGAGATTGGTCCTGGATGTTTCACTAGAAGGAATCATTGGGTCTAGCCTGGTTACTTTCTTCTTGAGCTCTGTCTTCATTTTGGCGATCATTCATGATCCTGCAATTCCTTTACATTGAATTCTTGATGATCCTATTAAAGGAATGTATGGATTTTCACCAGATTAATTATAATACAGTGCTCTTGAGTGCAAAGCTTAGTTTACCCTAATATTCAAAATCTAAGTATTTCTGGGTTTGGGAAGAGAGAATTGATTATAATATATCCAGACCACTGATATAACACATTCCATGGTAGAATTGTTTCAGCAATAGCTGCTCAGTGAGTTCAGGTTTCATATTTGCACAATATCCTTGAGGTCACAGCCTTGCTTTTTTTAATCAAAATACATACTCATTGGGCATAAATATGATCTACTGAAATCTCTTTTTATGGTCACCAAAAAAAAAAGATCAGATGACTTTCAGAACATGCAAAAGAAGCTTTTGTGATCACCTTTTCAGTAACAAAATAGAGTAATACAGATGTCTGCACCTTCAATGTTAATGCCAGAGTTCCATCCACTGTGATGTTGTAAATAGTGAAGCCAGATTTTTGGACACAGCGTGGTGCCTCCTATATCTGCATTCTAAATATGAAGTCGACCCCAAGAAAACTCAGGTGATGCCTTTTCTTAGCCTCTTTGCACACTCTTGGCACTAACCTTTACTTTCATGTTTCATGCTGTATCCATTAAACATCTTGCACAGTTTTACAGGGAAATATTATTTGATCTGAGAATGTCTACACATGCCTGGTACATATTTGCCTATGTGCGTGCCTGTAAGCTCCTGGATTTTGTTCTTGACACAGCCATTGAGACACTTTGAGTGGATTCTGAGACGCTGTTGAACGCTACTGAACATTGGTGTTGAGCAAACAAATGCTAGTTATGTCTGGGAATGAGTCGTGTCTATTTAAACTGAAAATGTGCCAGCTGTGTTTACATCATTAGTACCAAACTTCCCAATTAAACTGTTGATACTATAAATATAGTACACAACTGACTTGGAAATGGGGCTGACATCAGCATTCTTCTTAAGGCTTGTTTCCTTGGCTTTGAGAATCATCAGCCCAAGGCAGCTGCCAAAAGAGGCAAACATTTGAGACCATCTCGGGGCATATGGTGTCATCATTTCATTTAGTATAAGACACATGCTAAGATTACTTTTTGATTGGTTCTTTCTCGACCAGATTTTATTTTAAAAGAAGTGTTTTTGTGTTGACTGCTTAGAGAGTGTTCCATAGAGTACATGTGCTTCATGGTTTGGGAAGAAGTCCTTTTCAAGAATCTCTATCCATAAATGTGTGTGCTTTCAGGCTCTTAGGCCTGAAATACATGTGATAGCATCTGTATGAACTGACTCTTCTAAGGTTATATCAAAATTACTGCTTCTGAGGAGTGCACAAAGCTGGAGGATTTTTTACTATGAAATTTAGTTCACCTTTCAATGGCAAACCCTTCATTCCCCAAATCTGAAAGTTTTCTTTTTCTATTTTTAATGATTTTCTCTGCTCAAATCTAGGGCACTGAGAATGCTCTGTAGAAGAATATTCTATTGACCAAAAGACTATTTGAGTGTCCAGAAATTGCAGGGTGAGTTAGCTGCACGTTTCTTGGTATTTCCATTATATGGGCTGACCTTGTTTTATTGCACTTTGCTGCATTGTACTTTGCAGACAGGACATTTTTACAAACTGAAGTTAAGACCCTCCACCAGCAAAAAGTTTATAATTCACAGAAGGTTAGATGATGGTTAGAATTTTTTTAGCCAATACAGTATTTTTTTAAGTAGGGCACATACATTTCTTAGACATAATGCTATTGCACACTTAATAGAGTACAGTATGGTTAAACATAACTTTCATATGCACTAGGACAACCCCCAAATCTGTGTAACTTATGTTATTGCATTATTTGCTTTGTTGCACTGATTTGGAAAAGAACCTGTAATATCTCTGAGGTGTGCCTGTACGTGCTAGCATCCTTTCATCTCCTCTCGTAGTTGAGCCTTTTCTTCTTGATTTCTTTCTGTCTTTCTCCTTCTTTGGGAAGTAAAGAAGCACTTCTGTTCAACAAGAAAAATTCAAGTCTCTGATCTTCTTGGTGGGTACATGTTTTGAGCAATGGGCACATTTCAGTGGCACAGGATGACGTAAGCGTTGGATTTTTTTTTCTTGTAGCAAGAACTACTTTCATTTCAAAGTTTTGAGCTATTTATATTCAACTAGAGTTCGCATATGTTTTTCTGTCTTTCTAAGTAAGGTACATTAATTTGTATGTTTCAGAGGATAGCCTCTATCTGTTCTAAATAATTTTTTTTTTAAATCTTAGTGGGACTCTGTTGACACTCACTCGCAGGGCATAGCAGCATTCTGTGACTGATGCTCATCGGTCAGGATGTTGCCCTCAATAATCTGTGTTCACATTGCTTCTTTTCTGTCTCATCCCTCCCTCTGAACCACTCTGTCCTCTGCTTCATAGAGGCTGCTTCATGCTTTCCACCCAGGGGAGAGAGACACAATACAGAATCTCCTAGGGTAATAAAGGATGCAATAACAATCGAGGCTGCAGAAGCAAATGAAACAATAGGAAAGCTCAAAACAAAAGAAAAAAGGGATGGAAACATGTTTTTTTTATGTTGTCCTGTTTATTTTCTAAATACTAACATGAATATTTGCTCTCATTTTGCATCAGGGTAAAATTCCCATCTTATTTTTTCCTGGGCCATGTTGCCTACTTTTATGCCACCCTCTCCCAACCCACTCAGCTTCATGTATTTGAAGAAAATTGGCAGGATTTCAAGGTTAAGGAAGACTTTGGATTATCAAATGATTCTGGTTTAAGAGTCCATGTTCCCTTTTTCTTTTTTTTAAGTGTGAATCAAGAATTGCTTGATATCTTTCCTCACAAGTACTACCAGATTTAGAAAAAAAAAAAAGATGATAATTGAATTTGAATTTTAAATAGCAAGTGTTTTATTAAATATAAGTATATCCCCAATATTGTTATTTTCAGGATATAATTATTCTGAAAAACTTAAAATTTAAATTTAACTAGGCAACTGTATAATATATGACTGTCGAATTTATTTGTCATCTGAAATTGTGTTCCTAGACTTCAATATGTGGAGTTGCCTTTGCTTTTTATGGAGCGCATTCGTGCTAATTGTCTGAAATCTGTTTGTTTGTTTAACAACACGGAGAATCATCTGGAGAGAAGTACATTTCAGCCTGAGGACTGATCGCAACTGCGCTGGTGTCTTCATTTGATGGGTGCCCGTAGAGTGGATCTTGCTTTCATCTGTTGGTACTTGTTTTACGTGACCTGGCTGCTGCTAGCTTTTATGGGGGCTGGGAGTTACAATCCTCAACATCATATTCTATTTGGACATTTTACTACCAAGATCCCACTTCCTCAAGGGTTTTTTTCCAGTGATTAGTGGAGTAGCCAAGGAGGGTCGGCACATACATTAGACATTTTTAATCTTTGCTGCTCAGTGCCTGGGAAAGCCATCCTGCACACACGAAGAAAAGCAGACAGAATTAACCTCTTCATTACCTCTTCTGTACCAGCCCCTGCTGTGACATCTCACTTGGTGGGGCATGCCACAATATGGAAATAATATGTGTGATTGTATTTTCTCTTGGTTCAAGAGCATTTTTTAATGATAGAAGAAAACAGAACGTATATCTTTGTCTGTTAAAAGCCTCTGACATGGGGTACCATTACCAGTGTGCATAATGTGATTTACTTCATTTCTCTTCTTGCTTATAAAATATTTCTATTTCTTTGCAGCAATTTGGTAAAATCTTAGATGTTGAAATTATTTTTAATGAGCGAGGCTCAAAGGTAAGCAACTTAATTCACTTTAGAATTGTGTAGCTTATTTTAAAATGTTCATTATAAGTAATGGGAAACAACTGCACTGTCTTAATCAGCACATTGTGAAAATATACTTAAGGGGGAAATCTTTAGAGACCAATTCCAGTTTCCAAAGTGGTGGGAAATATATTGGGCTCAGTTTAAAATATTTAAGGGGGTAATTTAGAATTGCTGTTTTATATCTATCTATCTATCTATCTATCTATATATTTCAAGTTTCCAGAGGAAAATTACCCATGCCTAAAAAAATAATGTTGTTGCTGCATTTTTGTTTTTCAGTGATAATTATGTTCTTTATATTAAAAAGTGAGTTGATAGTCTCATGAGCAGGTAAATATGTGATTATTCTGTATTAATAAAGTGCAGTTATTTTCCTGGGTTGCAGGGGAGAAAATTTTATATACACCAACCTTTTGAATATAGTTTTATTCATTAGTATGTTTACCAGTGCACACTTTGCAATTTGTCACTGCTTTGATTTTGTTTTTCCTAGGAAACCAATTTTTAAGTTGATTTTCCTAGAGCACACAGTATTAGAAAAACTGATAGTCATATAGAGAGGCTACAGCACTTTCAAAATGGAAATATATTGGGAGAAAAAAATAAAGGCCAAATTACCCCAAAATGTCCTCTGTATCAGTGGTTGTCTAAGTGAGGGCCCCAAACTAGCAGCATCAGCATCACTTAGAGACTGAGTAGAAATGCAAATTCTCAGGGTCCAAACCAGATCTACTGGCTCAGAAACTCCGAAATGGGGGCCCAGCCATCTGTGGTTTAGCAAAGCTTCCAGGCCAATTATTAAAGTTATAAACACCGTGTCTTCTTGCTATAGGCAAAAGCCAATGCTTCATCTGAATGCATAATCTCCCTTTGCCCTCTGGTGTTCTGTGCTTGCTAAAATGTCCACTTTCTACCTGCACCCACAAAAAAACTCAAGAACCCCATGAGAATCTCCTTGAGGAAAACAGCCATAGCAGCGGACACTGGGTGATAACAGGGGATGATGCTGTAAAGAACTCATTTTGACCTCAGCAACCACACAGAGAACACTTTCAATAACTGTGCCTTGTTTTCAAGTACCATTCCTCGGGTTGTCAGGAAGTTTAAGTTCCCTTCTCAAATGCGTAGGGTGGATATTAAAGGAAAGTGTTCACCTGATACAGAGATACTGATTTTAGCCCCATAACTCTCCTTCCACAAGTGACTTGGGACAAGTCAGTATCCAGGAGGGTTACTTGGAAGAACTGCTTTTATCTAAGGTGACAAGTGCTAGCCTCTTGGGTATAGTAACCACATCTTCCCCACAAAGCAAACATTTGAGTTTATTATTCCTTGGACAGTCTTTACCCCTCCCTCCTAAGCAGATATAGTATTAACCGAATGGGATAATACTGATTGAGTTGAGGGAAGAAAATTCCAGTATTCTCTTCTCCACAGCCCAAATGATGTTGTGATATGCCTAATGAGTTAAAAAAAAATAATCCAGTATAGTCTCTATAATGCTCTATTTTAAGGACCACTGTTACTCTATAATTTCAGATATTTTATAGTCATTCTTGTAACGTGTTAGTAGTTTGACCTCTGGGCTACAGAAGAAAGAAGTTAACTCTCTTTCTGTTTCTTATATGAAAACCATCACAAGGACTATTTCTACACCTGAAAAGCCGGGAGCATGAAGAAAAAAAATGTACCCAGTCTAATCCTTTCACTCAGGCCTGATGTATTCTGGGCAAAGTTATAGATGAGGACCTGAAATGTTGGCCAACTTTCTTCCAATCTAAGTCTGTAGCTTCCCTGCTTTTAAAGTGTGTTTTTTTTAAATTTCTATTTAATTTCTATTTTGTTTTGTAACTTTTGCCAGTTGGAGAAAGCTATTTGACTCCTTTCGAGAGCTGTTTTGGAACATTAGGAGAATATCGTTTGCTATTTTGAAAGTACAATGGCAATGCTATTTTAAAGACTTCTTCCGTCATATCCATGATTAGCCTGTCTCTGGGGCTTTAGGAATAAGACCACTTGAGTTTGCCTCATCCAGAGACTGACTTTGTGAAGTTGCTTTAAAAAAAATTGGAAACATAAAAAATAGTCTCTTTCTCTGTGGGTATTCTGCCTCTCAAAAGAACCTGTCTGGTCTTGCAGGTGCTGGGGCTGACTGTTTAGGTACGAATGTCAGAGACAGTCCATTTGGGATCTGCTAAATGGGGGCAGCGGCTCACCCAGGGATATTTTTCATACTTGACATTATCCTTTACGGGAAAGGGCCTATTTAAAGGGACATTTCCATTTTAATGGCTGAAAAGCCTGAACTGCTGTTATGACCTCATTTTCATCATTTGGTGCTGGAGATGCAGCCAGCAAGTGGGTGGGCCCTAAAGAGCTAGGAGCTCAGCTGCTGGCTGTTCTGTTTGTGGACAGTCCCCAAGACAAGTCACTTAAGGCTAAGTGAGTATGGCTGTGTGTCCTGTGGGTGTGTGGGGGTATGTGTGTGTACCTATACACCTATACCTACGCAAGCAGTATCTATGTTATCTGAGGAATCTGTAACATAAATAATGCTCTCATGTATGGATAATTGTACAAGGAAACCACAGTTTACAAAGATATGCCAGACTCTGAAAATGGAAGTTAGTTAGCACTTAGGGGTGAGAGGTTCTGTAATTCATTTTTCCTTTTAGGAAACTTGAAAACATTTTGTTTAGTTCCGAAATGTTTTGTTTGGGGATATAGCCAAATATAGCTACTTTTAATATACCTAGGAAATATACAGTCTGGCCTTTGATTCAATAGATACCTGTAAGTATGGCTATGTTCCCGGTACCAGACGGTGAATCAACTGTGAGCGAGACAGGAGAGCTGTCATCCTCCCAGATTTTCCTGAGTAGCACGAAGACAAACCACTGCAGTACAGTGTGCTATGTTCTGTGACGAATGAGAGACTGCCAAGACTCCAAGCAGGCAGACCAATGTTGTTAGAGGGTGGTAAGCCTTCTGGGAAGATGGGGCATGTAAGCTGAAGGAGAAAGATGGGTAGGAATTTCCTAGGGAAGGTGGCCTTCCAAGGAGAAGGATCTGTCTATACAAAGGTCATTGAGAAAAAGCAAGATGTGAAGCTCTTAATTCCACAGGAAAATGAACCTTCAGACTTTTATCAGTGGCTACCCTTGTTACAGATAGCAGTCCTCTGCACCAGAAACTAGAAGGATTGGATTTTCATATAAGATGAAAAATCAGTGTACCCATCCATCCTGGGTGCTTCAGAGCCTTCATGTAAGATATAAAATGTGTTGCGTAATGCGAAAAAAGAAAGTTATCAACTTCAACTTATGCTACAAGACCAAAGTAGAAAAATAACTAGGGTACAGGAAGGTCAGAATTCAGGATTCACAGAAAGTTTTAAAAATAATAAAGCTGCACTGGTCTGGCAGTCCATCTTAGAGTTGCCAGTATCTGGCCTATCGATCGGGCCTCCCCATGATGGGGCGGCACACGCCACGGATCCCCTTCTCCCGCAACGTTGCACCTTCTTCATGTGGCCCCATGCACTCTTGATCTCTAAGGGGTCACTCATCTGCATCGCGCTCAGTTTCAGGCCAGGTCCAGAATGTGCTTCCTTTGTTCCCCGTTTTAAGACTGAGATAAAAATATTCAGAGTATTTTTAAGAACTGCAAGTTGCTGTTTCCTTGAGATAGAATTCGGACCCTGAGGCAGGTCAAAAGAAACAAGCTCAGCACCAGCTTTCAGCATTGCCTGGTACCTGGGCTTGATGGAGACGGTGCCTGAAAATGGCCTGGGAACGGTCTCTCTGTTTACAGTGTGGTTCCCTAGGTGAGAATTCTGCCAGTCATCTGACCCAGGAGGTCTTATCACTTCTTGTCCGGGTGAGACATATGACGTTCTAATGGAGCAAGTAGGAAAGTCCCTTGGATATTTGGGGGACTGTTTCTGGAGCAAGCTGTTCTTGAACCCAGCTTTGCCCAATCTCCACTCATCATCTCAGCAGCTTGAAAAGAGAAGTATTGAGCAGCTCAAAGAGGGAGAGGTAGACAGCAAGAGAGAGTGAGAGAGTTTAGCAGAAAATAATGAGAGTAATAATAATAAAAATAATCAGCGTACTGCCATTACTTCAAAACAAAGCAAGGACTTGAGAATGGTGTGGAGCCTTTCTTTATAGCTTATGAACTTTCCTTGGGATTCAAAATATATTTCCATCTCCACCTTTATTTCATCCTGGAGTGCATAATGCAGATTTTAGGCGAGGATGGTTTGCCTTTGGTTCAGACTAGATTCATGATACCTCGGTTCTTCGGGATGATGCCCTAGGCAAGTGGGTTGAATGTTCAGTTTCACCTGGCCACGTTCTTTCTGCCCTGTGGTGGTAACGACTGCTCGTGCCCACAGACACCAATTGTGCCACCAAGTCCTTCATCCATGAGACTTGGATTATGAAGTTTTCCTTCCTTGCCAACTGAGAGAATTGCCCCTGATGCAGCCAGAGTCCTGGTTTCCTTTATTACTAAATGTATGGTGGCATGGCTACAGATGCTAGGGAGTTTGGGTTATAGGTGAGGAAGAGAACATTGCTATGTGATTTTGGCTGTACTCCTACATATAAGATCCAAATAAGCCTGTCAGATAGAGACTCACCCCCAAAATGCACCCCAGTCTATAGGTTGCTCTACATAAATCGGTAGTACCATATTCTACTTCATACAAAGAATCAAAGCCTTCTTTGGATGGTGCTTAGTGATCTGAGAAGGCCATGGAATCCAATGGCTGAACAACACAGTAGCTTTTTCAACAAACAGATTTCTGGGCTTTCCTTGGGAATTCTGATCTGGTAGATGTGGCAGGGCTTGGCATCTAAGTGTTAAATATGCTCCCAGTTTCTTCTGATGGGCAACAAAGTTTGGGACCCACTAGCCAAGAGGCAGGGGCATCAAAGAGAACAAAGCTCCCCAAATTATGTCATTTGCTCATGGAAGAGCTGCAATTTCAAAACTATTCTGTTAGCAAGTAAACATATTTGAGTACTGAATGGAGCATATAATCTTATATTAATCAAATATTCCAGATATACCCTAACCACAGATCCTCACCATGGAAAATATTATGAAAGGTAATTCAGTTCAACCTCCCAAATTAAATACATTTATTTTATTTTTTCACTATAGTATCCTGTCAAGGAGTCATCTACTCCAGCTCAAATCCATTCAGAGCTGGTGTCTGTCTTCTATAGATGAGTCCATGTTAGTACTGGAAAGTCCTCTGTTAGGCAGACCACTGGGCATGCTTCTCAAACACCCTGAGCTTTGCATAACACTTTAATGACCCAGTCAGTGGTGGGGAGTTAACACTAGTTGGTTATGACTACCTGTTACTTATAATTACTATCTACTGTATTAGCAAAATGGAATATCTCCCTGCCCCCAACAAAGCTTAAAGCGAGCATTTGCCCTCACCCAAAGTTCAAATATCCCCGCACATGGCATTCTTTCACCCAGCTTATACCATGGAAACCAGAACAAGCTGGGCAAATTTACACTGGAAGTGTTTCAAAAGGTTGGTGCATATTTCTGAACAAGATGTACACATATTTTTAGGGGTTTTAAAAATAATGTGTTGTATTTTCTGTACTCTTCTTAGGAACAGTGTCAGTGAAGAAAAAAAGATGGATTTTGACAATGTGACGTTTAGTGGGGTTGTTTATGAGGCTGGAAAATTAACACAAAATATGCCAGTGATGAAGTCAAGGGTCTATGTGCCATCTGTCAGTGGCAGAGGAAGTGCCCAGTGTTATTGTGAATAAAAGTCTATTAACAAAGCTTCTTTATTTTCTCCCTGTTGAAATGACAAGTGAATACCAGCATAATGTGTTAGAGCACTATAGTATGTTCACTCATTTCCCTTTTTGGTGAATAAAGTAGTCTGGAAAGATGACAAACTTAGGAGCATGCGTGTTATTTTTGGTGGGGGAGGGAGGGAGTATTAATACAAAAAAAAAAGGTACTTGAACTGTTTGCATTATTGATCAACGGATGTTTATTTCTCTTCATTTCATGTGATTATTTTGTTTATTAGATCCAAGAGGTTAAGATTTATTATAAAAAAGGTCTTTCCTTTTTTAGGCTTCTAATTTTTATTTTTGACAAGTAAAGGCTGTAGAATTGATCAATTCGAATAACCCTAAAACTGCATGAAGAGGAGATGTTCTTAAAACCACACGGCATGACTCTGTAGGCAATGTTAGAAGATTTTGGCATTCATTGTTGAATTTCGTGCACACGTTTTATTTTATTTTACTCTTAATTTGCATGTCAAGAAAGTGGTTCCCTTTTTTTCCTCATTATTTCATTTTATTCTCTGTGAAGACACTGTAAATTTATTTTGATCTCATTTTCTTTCCGTTAGATTTATTTTCTTCTGTAGTGACGTTTAGAAAGGTATTTTGGGTATCATTCTTTGAATTCTTCAGGGGTTATAGCTAACTGGTGACAGAAAAAAGAATTATCTTGTTCACATTTGTTGCTTACTGATTGCACATCTTAGTACTCTTATAATTTCTCTAATTTGCATGTTACAGAACGAAAGCCAGGACAAGACATAGAAATTAAAGCGAGAGAACATTACACAGTGGTCGTTGACTGAAATAATAATCTGCATGTTGTTTTCCCTTCTCCCTCCTGCATGCAGGGATTTGGTTTCGTAACTTTCGAAAATAGTGCCGATGCGGACAGGGCGAGGGAGAAATTACACGGCACCGTGGTAGAGGGCCGTAAAATCGAGGTGCATGTTCAAAATATTTTCCTTTACATCTTTTTGATAAATGTCTGCTTCACGCTCATTCGCTGTTTCAGATGCATCATTGTGTCTTGTATGTGACCCTGTTCCCTTCTCATTGTTTATATATATATATATATATATATTTATATATAAAAAGGAAAACTGGCCTTACTTTTTTTTTTTCATTTTATTTTATTATGTTAACTCTTATTACTGCTGAAAGGTGGATGGCAAACGTGAGACAAAAAAAAGGTTAATCTGAAAGTTTTTTGTTTTTATTTTTTTATTTTTTATTTTTATTTTCCATGTTTGAAGAGTCAATGGGTGCAGTAGGTTCCGAACAGTGGAGAGAATGTTGCAAAACAAAACAAAATACAGAGCAGCTTTTTTTTTTTTTTCTTTTCTTTTCCTTTCCACTGCAGGGTTGATGAGGGATCCACAGTGGTGTGCAAATTCAGCCAAATTGTGAAAGAAATAGCATTCAAAAGAACAATTGTATTTTTTTAAAAAATGAGAGGTTTCATCCTTAAACCTCTCATTTTTTTTTTTTAACAAGCCAGTTGGAACCTTGATACTCTTTTGATAATAAAGTGAATAAGCAAACAGGATTTCCTGTGCAATATCTGGCCCCTCCTCACTGATCAAATGAACTCTAAAATTCCAGTACTCAGAATCTCCTGCTTCTACCACTGGATCTCCCTCAACGTGGCCACAGGGTCATATTTGTTAAAACTTAAAAAAAAAAAATACCAGTTATGAATGCTTTAGTCTTTGGAGTAAGATGTTGCATATTTTGCCTTTTATTTTCCCCCTCGACGATAACGCTTAGGCCCCTCACCAAACTCTCAGTAACCATGGTAACTGTATACAAACCCATGCTGGCGATGGCGGTGAATGGTAAGTGGTGAAGTCCATCTGCCGTTACACGTATTAGTGCTGATATATCTATATACATATATATACCACGTGAATTTTTTGACTTGTTGTATTAAGTTTTCTTGATGCTCTATTTTTTTGGATATTGGTACGCCTGTAATTGAGTGTACGTTCTAAGCTAGCCTGGGAGGCACTGACTGGATTGAGACATGACCGGTGCACATCTTACTCAGATCGTTAACTCCATATTGTGTTAAACAATGCACCCTCTCTTTTATCCTTTTGTTAGCTGTGACTTCAAAGCTTGAATGATTTTGTTAACTCTTGCGATGTACAAGGCTCTTGTTCCAAGCGTTGAATGCTAGATGTTGCTTTCCCAATGGTCCTTCCCCCCTGACGTGTTGCACACGGCTAAAACTTGTTTGTCCCTTTCTTTGACATTTATGTCCCCTTGTACCTTGTCTCTCCCTTCTTCTACTCCACTGCATGTTCCTTCATATGAACTTTATTTTATGTTTAAAAAATATTGTTTCTGTGTTACCATGGAGTACACGCATGCTTTTAAATCTTCAATTATGCAGTTTCTTTTCATTTGCTTTTACTGTCTCCTTATTAAACTTTTAAATGATATGACATTGCTTTATTGAAATGATTTGTAAGTTAAAATGGTTATGAAGTAAATGTAATTATAAAAATGTATGATTCTGTTGTGCACCTACTGCCTTTTATAAATTAAAATGCATTTTAGTTTTTTTTTAATAAGTAATCACAGTCATAATGCATGCAACTAATTGAACTGTGGGCTGACCCCAGAATACATGCTCATTTGAGTTTTCTGTGTACATAGGTAAATAACGCCACAGCACGTGTAATGACAAATAAAAAGACTGTCAACCCTTACACAAATGGTAAGTACACATTGGCCTTTTACAAGAAATCGTCTCTGCCTCTGAATCTGTTAAGTAATTTAACTAGGGAATCTGTTTCAACAAGCCATGTTTGCCTTAGCATGGTGACTGCGGCCCCGCTACAGTGAACCACCTGAATCAATAAGATAATTTCGCAACAGAGGGGGGTTTAGTTATCAGGTTAACTGTGCATGCCCTTCTTCCAGCCTCTCTAGGATAATTCCCACTTGGGGGTGAGATACGGTCATTATTTGGGAATTAGTTGGGTAATTTCATTTGTTGTTATGATAGCAAGTTGAAGGAGAATGGAGGTGTCTTTTTTTTAACTGCCACCTCCTCACTGATCACGACTCATACCTGGATGTGTGGCTGCAGTTCCTCCCTTGAGTCAGCTTGGGAAGTGGCTTGGAGGGCACCTCACGATGAGCTCTGTGGTGGCAGCAGAATGTGTGAGCGCATTACTTTTTACTCTCTGGGTTGCCCAGTGTCCGTGGCCCTTCAGGGCAATTCATTTCAGCCCTTCCTAACCAAGAAGATGTCACAACACTCCCCACACGATGAATTCGTATATAACATGAATTCATACACCAACCCACATATATGTAAACGAAGAGTCATGCAAAATGTTCAGACATTTTGATTCTTTAATCCTCCTCTGAGTAAACCTGTAAGATATATAGAGAGAAAAGCTGCTGCTATGCTGATCACATACTTTGCTGTACCAAAAATTATAAAGAGAGTAAGGCACCATTAAAGTATATGTGCTTAGTGGAATATCCTACCCATTAAAATGAGCAGAGTAAAGACTAAACGAGCTCCATAATGAATGAAAATTTTTCAAATAAAAATTATATGTATAACATGATTTGAACTAAATTATGATGGGAAATTATACCAAAATGCTAATGGTTGAGTTGAATTGTGAGACTGAAAGATATTTTTTCTTTGTTTTATAGGTTTTTAAGAATAATATAATTTTATTACTGTCATAAGGGGAAAGTATTGAATTTTGCATTTTTAACATTTTAATTATATATAAAACATGGAAATATAGAGTCATTTGCAGAAAGAAAGAAACGTTAAAGAAAAGGCTAAATATGTTTTGAATAATACCACTGCCAACTTAGTTTCCTATCTCCCTCCTTAGAGGACGCCACTATTACA
>VMDR010008399.1:0-36781 GCA_007922815.1 Macrotus californicus | reverse complement strand
GTGATGGTTCTAAAAGTAATACCCTGTGGAGTTCAGACATCACATATGAGAACTGCCAGCTCTAAATTTCAGAAGAAGAATGACCAGGTTATGAAAACAGTGCAAGCACAGGCTAGACTGGTCTCCAGCAGAGACCATGCAGTGGGTGGAGAGGTCATCAAACCCATCCAGGTGGGCGGGCATGTTGAGAGCCACGTAAAAGGTCAGGAGCTCAGGTACACTTCCAGACAAGGGAACAGAACATAGGAGGAGGTGGAAGAGAAAGTAGAAAAAAAGGAGGGAGGAGACAGGAGAAAAATAAGAAGAGAGACTACAACAAGTCATGAACTATGGTAAGGGAGCAAAGGGAGGGGAGACAGGAGGGGAGGGGATGGGGGGAGGAAGAGGAGCTAACAGGTAGGACTATTTAAATCAACTACACCTCAATTCAGATATTGTTCTGCCTCTTATTACCTGAGACCTTCATCTTTACACTTAACCTCTGTTCCTCATTTTTATTTGATTTACATACTTGTTTTTAATCCAAATAATGCATACATATAAAATGTCTAGAAGTTTCACACAGCTAACAGCTGTCCAGCTTCTCTGTTCTGTGCCCAACGTTCTGGACCTTTAGATTCAGAAGTTCAAATTCCATTTCCACTACTTTCTGGTCATGGCTGAATTTCATCACCTCCTTGAGCTTCAGTTTTCTTATCTGTACAATGAGGAGATTGAAACCTGTCTCATGGCACAAGCATCTGTAGAGTAAATGCTTCTATGCAGGGTGAAGAAGATGAACTCAAGTTCAATGAACCTTCCCCCAGAGAAAGGATGAGTCTGTCTTCTGTCACTAGCTTAGAATCTAGTGAGAGGGGAGACTCACAGTTCATCTGGTACGACTCCCTTAAAACGCAGGTGCAAAAATATAAACCCAGAGAGCTGATGTGACTTGCCTAAGTTCACATAGCATTTTAGCACCTCAGCCACAAGTCAAAATCTCTGTCTCTTGGCTCCGATTGACTGCTCTGTGTGTGTGTGTGTGTGTGTGTGTGTGTGTGTGTGTGTTTTCTTATTATATTTTACTACTTTAAATACCAGTCAAAAGTTAGGTAACCTCGTCCATGTCCAGACCATACCAATCACCTGTGCAACCTTGGACAAGGGTCCAATCTCTCTCAGCCAAATAAGGAATTATAATACCTACCTTATTGCTTTGGATTTGATAAAGGCAAATTGATTTAATGGACCAGGAGCTACTTCTAAAAATTGAAAGAGAAAGAAAGAAGCAAAGGAAGGAAGGGAGGAAGGAAGGAAAGGGAGAGAGAGAGAGAACAGGTTATTATTACCATAAGTATATCCATTTTCTTTTTTTTTTTATTAGCTTAATGCCAGTCTGGCGAGGGTGTGTTGGAACCTGAAACAACCTGATCAATAGCAGCGTGGCCTGGATATTGTCCTGTGAATGAGCACAGTCACTCTGAGTCAAGGCGCCAAGCTATGGTTTCTACCAGCATGAAGTCTGGAAATTCAGCAGAAGGAAATGTCTGCTACTCTGGTGCCGGGGAACAAGAGTTCCCTAGCAGGCAGGAGCCACAGAGAGTCATATAATGTAGGTTTCTGTGAGGTTCTTGCAGAAGGTACAGTAAAGGTCCACAGATCTGGCTTTGGAACAAGCAGTCAAATGGACAGTTATATTAGGGGTAATGTGTTTTTTTTCTCTGGAACAATGGAAAAATAAATCCCTTAGTGAGAACCCCAGGAAGGCTTATTACTTTCATAAAATATTTTTTCTTTCCTTTTCAATGCTTGGTAAAGATTAAAAACAGGAGACAAGTTTCACTTCATTGCATGTTTTTATGTGTGTGAACCAAGAAATTCTATAAAGATTCAATTTAAAAAATCAATGAGGTTTCTAAAAGTACTATGCAATCTAAAGTCCCCCCATCTAGAATCATAATTTGGGAAGATGCACAGAAGGCTTTCAGAATTGCTAATTAAAGAAATCATATTTCCCTGAAATGGTTCTGAATCATCAAGTCTAGGGGCTGGAGAAGGGACACAAGAGATCATTTTGTCATCTCCCAGCTTAAACACTAAACCAGAAAAATCCTTGTCTGTTCTTTTCCATAAGCCTCCAGAAAAAGAAAAGAATTTTCATTCTCCCTTGATAGTGCTGTCAGTTGGTGAGTCACTGAGTCAATAGGCATGGAGCATTTTTTTTAGCACCCAGTTCGATATTAATTGGAAAGAAGAAAATTATTCTTGGCATAAGTTGGGCAAGCGGCAGAGACGAGGCATCTGGGGCTTTGGCCTAGTAGGTTCTCAAGCCTCAGTCCTTACTGTCCCCACACTGAATCACTTCATTAGCCTCCCTTCCTTTATCAGAAAAAAATAGGGATAAAACACTGCCTAGCTTATATGATTGATGAGAGCATTACAAGAAAGAACATGGGCTTTGACCAGGTTTTAGATTCTAGCTTTGCCCTTTTATGACATGGGTGATACAGTCAAGGCTTTTAACACCTCTCAGCTCAGTTTCCTCATCTGAAAAATACCACGAAAGGCTGTCGTGAAAATAAAAGATAATTTACAGTGTAATGGGCACACATTTAATAAATGAGTTACTGTTATTGTTGAAAGCATTTCATTGACTGTGAGTTTCTGTATATATTTTAGGAACCCCCTGCCCCTCCCAAAGCTTCACTGTTATCTCATGGAATTGGTGTGTTGAGCTGTCTCAATCTCGTTGGGAATAAACATGAAAAAGTTTTCTTTTTCTCCCATCACAGCCTCTTCCCCACTCCTCAATTCTCACCACAAGGGGTGCACCTCATAGTTTCTTGCTGCTGGCCTCCTCAAAGCCTAGGAAGGGGCAGCTTGGGTCTGGTTATGGTGCAGAAGAAATTCAGACATCTTTGGATGCCAAACAGTGGAAGGATAAGGCAGCTACACTATCAACTCTGTACCTGGCACTTCTTTCCCGCTCCCTTTCCACCTGCTCAGTAGACTCAGGCCAGATCAGCAGGTCCACTGCCTAAGAAGGTGCCCAACCAGCCCATGAGATGCTAGTAACTGCAAGTTGACTGCAAATTTGTCAATGGCCTTGCATTTCCTGACCCTTTTGTCTATAATGTTGAATCCATCTGGGATATGCCTGCTAGGGAATTAGGTTCAAATATTGGTTTCAACCTATTGCCTGACTTTCAGACCATGCAGGTTTACTTTTCCTCTTCTGAGTCAGTCCAGAAACAAAAGAACCCTAGCCACTTAAACTGTTTAAACTAGAGGAACTGTTGTTTTTAGCTAAAGACTTGTCACAACAAAAATATTAAACACACAGCCAAGATATGTCCCTACTTGTGACATATGAAATGCTGGTGTCTTTACCCACACAACCAGTTCTAGGCATTACAATACAGGAGGTAAAATGTCTGCCATCTATGCCCCCCAAATGCTGCAGAAAGGAAATGCAGAGGCCAGAGCCCTGTACAGAATGATGGATATGCTTGCATCCCCCGACACCAACACCCCAGCTAATGTCTTTATCGATATCTTTGATGTCATTTTCTGCAAAACTGCATGGCTATCAAACAAAGTGACCCCTGGCCAGTTATTCCCTGATCATCCCAAACATGTGGCATCATTTTCTCTCATTTGCTAGCAAGCAAGGAAGGGTTCGTCAATCAGACAGCAGAGAAGCCAGCCCCGTGGATGCAGACCCAAACCAAAAGAAATCTGTCTTCCTGGGTTCCTAGCCTCCTGGAAAGACATAAATTAATATTTACCATACAGGCTGATCATTTTTATGATAAGGGTCAAGTACTGTGCTATGAGGGCACAAAGGAAAAGAGTCTTTGTTAGTTTGGGGGTCAGAGGAGACTTGCTGAATGGGGATAATGCCCCTCAGTGCTGAAAGACCAGTAAACACCCCCCATGTGAGGATGGAGGCTGGTGAGGGCAGAGAGAGCATTCACAACCAAGATTTCTGAGTCATGCAGCCTATGGCATTCTTGGGAAAACTCCAAGTAGTTGGGTGTTACTGAATTGTAGGTGAAGGCTTAGGGAGAGGTAGTGGTGGGCGGTTGTATCTATTTGTGGATGCTGTCTTATGACCATATCTTTATATTTAGTTTAATCCCCAGCTCCAGACCATGAGGATTTGCATCTTCTCTACGAGGTTTGTCAAAGAAAGAGTAACAATCCTAACCACCTGTCATATAGATAAGAAATATTTCTTTCAATTAAGAAAACAGAAAAAAAGAAAACTGAACATTTAGCAAAGATAGTTTCTGTTGTACTTCCTTCTGTCATTAGTGAGTCATCTTCCAAGGTCCCTTATGGGCTATTTCTGAAGGTCTCTGATGGTTGAGCACCCAGCCTCAGAATGTTGCCAAGAAGAACTCAGAGGCCAGGAGTGTCTTGGTGAGGTGACACGCCAATCTCCCATCTTTGACTCAAGTGACTCCAAGAGCTTTCGTGTTTGATCGGCTTTTTCGTGAGTTTAAAATTGGGATGCTATCTCTCGAGGGGCCGCTTATTAATTTGTTAGTCCAAGTACATAGTGTAATGTTCCTCCAAATAATACAAAGAGGAGGGGTGACAACATTAAATACACTAGGACTGACCAAACATTGCAACAAAGGCAAGTCATTGCATTAATATAATAATTACTTTTGCTTGCTTACCTCTTAGTCCATTAGAGCAGGCAGGGAGCTCTGTTCCACACAGTCATGTATGTACCCAGGCTTCTTCCATCTTTGAAACAACCATCTTCAACAATTGGTCTTTAAAGTTTTCGTGAAGGAGAAAGAGCATAGAAGATTCCATGGACAGGGTATTTGGCTAGGCATGGCATGCATTTCTTTTGCACATATTCTTATGGGCAAAACTCAGTCACATTGCCTCCATCCAGTTGCAAGGGAATCTTGGAAATATGGTCTTTCTGTGTGCCTAAGGAGAAAATTAAACAGTGTAGGCTGATAACAGCATTGTTTCCAACACATTAAGAAAGACAAAAAAACACTAGAGTTGACCATGGCCTTTTATAAAATTGATCACTGGCACAAGAGAGCAAAGAGAAAATATGGAGCTATTACCCCTTCACATCTTTGTACTGAACACTTTCATGTCCATGCGGAGGCCACTTCTGCATGCTGAAGTCTGGATGGACATACCATTGGAGGCATGGAGAATGGCTGGTGACAAACTTCTGCACTTTTGCACCTCGATATTTACGTGTGTGAGCTGAACATTGGAAACAGGCCTTGCAAGCTACTAGAGCTAACGAGAGAATGAAGCATGGAATTTCGTAAGCTCTAAGAGTCTGTGAGTTTGCTAAAAATCTTGTAGTCTGAGAAATGGCCTTTAATATTTTCCCTCTGAGTCTATACTTTTCAGACTGTTGGCAATATTTTCCCCCCATATAACAAGGTGTCACTTTCATAAGAACACTTGGCAACACCCATGTCCAAGGACTATTCCTCACTGGCCAAGGTTGCGATAAAACCAAATTAAATTTGGGAGAAAAAAAATGTACCTTTTTATCATCCAAGAGCAAATATATACCTAATGACAGAGCCCATATAACATTTACACATAGATCTAAAATGTTAGCATCTTGGGTGAAATGATAGAAAATAAAGAAGGACATTTTGGTTCATTACATCAGATTCTTGCAAAGCTTCACACTTTTGAGCTAATTCTACATTTTTTATATTTATCATTTCATTGCCTAGCTATATAAAGAAAAGAATTTTTTCTTTCAGGTGCGTTAAAAATGGCAAAACATCTTAATGTGAAACATTAGATATTATATGGGACTATAAAGCAATAGAATAGTTTGGGGAAAGACATTATTGTATCTCAAAGTGTACCTTTATAATACTGGTTTGGGGGTGGTTTAAAAACTCATCTTACAGTCATCATTTTGTGTAGGAATTTGGAGTCCCAACATTCTTTCATTTTCTGCCCTCCTTCTACCCTGTGCTAATTATAATTGTTAATATTATTATTGTGACAAATAGGATAACACAAATCACTTTCTTATAGTGTTGGTATAAGGATCAAATGAGATAATATGTACATAATATTTTATATAAAAAAAGTTCCAGCTTTTACATCACGTGGTCTTGTGCAAGCAGACGTGTCCTGCTCTCCACTGCCCTGTGTGCATTCCCCTATGACAATCTTATCCCCTGTCATTGTCTGTCACATAGTTGAGAACCTGCAGTAGACATGGGCTTATGGTAGGTTGGGCAGGGGATACCGCAATAACATGGCAGACATGCATGATAGATGGGCCAGGTACAGACGTGGCATTAAGACCAACTCATACCCCATCTGAAGACAGACAGGGTGTTCTCAATATCTGTCTTCCTTAGACAGGAAGACACTGAGTACCTCTCAGCCCGCTTTCCTACGTAGGCCATAGGTGGACAAAGAGACTGTCATTTCCATCCCAGCTCCAGAAGAGTTGGAGACAATGCACCTGATATGGTCCATGGCTTTCATTTCACCCATAGGAGGTCATGAGATTAGAAAGAACATGATATATTTTGGACCATAACTACCTATTTTCTAACTTTCTCTTTCACCCTCTTTGTTCTTTGTTCTGCCTAGGTTTGGTTCATGAGACAGACTTAACAACTTTCCATATACCTGGATGGATCATAGGGCAGAACCAATCCAGAGGTAGGCCCTAATATTTAGATTTAGAGGGAGGAAAGGAGAGAAAGAAAGAGAGAGAGAGAGAGAGATTTACTTGAGGGAATTGACTCGCATAATTACAAGAGGCTCAGAAGTTCCAGACGCTACAGTCAAACAGCCAACTGAATGGACATGTGCAGTCCCTGTCCAAGTCTGAAGGCATGTGGACCAGGGTTGTTGATGGTGTAAGTCCTGGTCTGAGTCCAAGTCCAAAGGCAGGAGAAGACAGAGGTCCCAGCTTAAAGACAGGCAGAGAGAGGGAATTCTTTCTAACTCTGCCTTTTAGTTTCATGTTGGCCTTCTGCTTCATTCAGCCTATGAATGTGAAAGTTAATCTCATCCAGAAACACCTCACAGACATACCCAGGACAATGTTTCACCATATATCTGGGCACCCTCTGGCCCCGTCAAGTTGACTCATAAGATGAACCATCAAAAGCCCCAATCTCTAATTCTTCACTGAGGAGTTATCTGTCTGATGTCATGAGATCAGTATTGTGAAGCATATCCTCTTTCAGCAAATCCTTAACACCCGCTCCGTGGAGCCTGTGCTTTTTCCTCCAGACAGCTTCTGGCGATCCCCTAGTTTCCCTCTGTACTTTCTCTGTATTGTTATTACAAATGACCACTAGGTCTAAGAATGTGCTTTGGAGAAGAACAGAAATTAAAGACTGGCTGAGAAAAGACAGCCCTGGAAGACTAATGGGGGAGAGGGGAGAAAGCTAGACATGCACCCATGAGCATCAGGACTTTTTGACCAAATTAGGAGAATTCACAAGAAGAAAGAAAAAATAGAGAAGGAAGTAAGGAGAGCAAGGTAGTAGGGAAGTGCAACCCAAACTTTCATGAAATCAGAAAATTATCACCATGGAATTGGTGGATTTTTTAGGGCATGGAAGGTATGTACTGAGGATGGCCATAAGCTGCATGAACATTAGATCCCCATAGGAAGGATGCGAGGGCCAAAGGCCATCATTCATTACATCAAGGGCACCAGAGGGGGTGTGCATGTGTCATTCATTGTCTTGCATCCCAGTAGATGCACTTAGAAGGTGAAGAAACTAGGCAAGACATTGGAGGCGGGTCTTAGAACTCTGCAGTGTTGAAGCAGAAGGACACCTGTACATGTTCATTGATGTCCTGATTGAAGAGAAACAGTGCCACCCAGTGTTCTAAAACCAGTGCCTGTCTAGCTGTTTGCATTTTTCATGACTGAATTTGAGAATCTCTTTCAGCTAAAACATATTTTGGGCCGAAGTATAGCAGTTAATTCATTGGCAAGTATAAATGATGCAGTCATTCATTTTACGCTTTGAGGGAGAGAGAGGATGGATTGGGAAAGAAAAGAAAGAGGGTTATAGGGTGTTGAGGGTCCCTATGGTGGGTCAGGATTCAGCCCTGTGCAGACAGTAAAAAGAGGCAATCAACACTGAGAGCAGGTCTCAAAGGCTTCTAATTTTGCAAGGGCTATCATTCATTTGGGCAAGGATAAACAGAAAGTACATGCTAAGGTACCACTTTTGCTAAGGCATATGGGGCCCAGGGGCATCTATGTAACAAACCACACAATAGAAGCAAATGACAAGGTCTGTGGGAACACAGAAGGGAGCAATGAACTCAACATGATACTAAAACAAGATGCCGGCCAATCAGGGTTCTAATCCCAGCCCTAACATTTTCTTGCTGTGGGTCCCAAAACAAGCAGCCTTAAGTGTCTCTGAGCCTCAGTTTCCTCTGTGAAAATGGGGATGGAAATAACGACCACATCGCACTGCAAGGATTAAATGACTTAAGAGATTGAAAGAGCCTAATGCCAGGCTTAACACCTACCAATATTCACCCAAGGTGATTTCCTATCGTAGAAGAGACTCAGGGAAGGTTTTGTTGGGAAAATTACTTTTGAACCAGATCCCTAAGAAATAAGAGTCCCATTTTCTTGCCTGAAGAATTCCTGTCCTCCTTAATTGAAGAAATAGCTCAAGATTGCTGTGCACAGAACAGTGGGGACCTAAGACTGCGGTCCTTCCAGCCAGTCAGATCAACTGACTCATTGCAAGAGGTCGGTGGGTGACAGCTGTCATAGGCAGATCACCCAGACAACCCGAAGAATGTGCAGGTCACTCGCAGGTGGAGAGACCAAGCTCATCATTCCCAAACACCTTTCTCTGCAGGGGGCAGGTAGAAACTGGAGCCTCCATTTGGAGGCTGTGTCCCTGAGGCTGTTTCATAGGCTGTGGCTGGAAAACTGTGGTTAAGGGAGGTATTTATTACAGAGAGCAAGAAAGGTCATTCTTGTCCTTCATGAGGGCAATTGCTGCTTTTCTGCCTTGAAGGGATTCAGAACGCATTTTTACTGGAGAAGATTAGGCTTATTCCATCCCAAAGATACTTGATCCATGGCACCAGTTTTCCTGGCTGGCGAGCAACACGCATTTCAATATTGCTCAGCTCTAACGCTAGAATTTGCAGATCGTTCCAAGTCCTGATCAACAATCACAGCAACACTTCAGGTGAGAGGAAATCGTTATCTGTTGGGAAAAAAAAGACTCCTTCCCCTGCACAGAACTAAACGCAGGATGTTTCTGCACATCTTTATGCCTCGCTTACAGCGCCACCTGCCGTTTAGAAGTAAGCAATGTCCTCTGTAGGCGAGCCCTCCCTTCAGGAGTCTTTCGAAATCAGTGCTCTTTCCACCCATCAACAGAAATAGAGATCAGCACTGCACCAGGCATTACAATACACCAAAAGAAGTAAAAGTGACACCTTTAACCAAATAGGATTTTATTTCATGAGGAGGCCTGAGGAGGGTAGGGAGAGACATCAGAGCAAAGAAATAAATTTCAGAATGTCAAAACTAAATTGAACTCAGTAGGAAAGTAACAATTGAGCCTAGCAATAATATGTGCTTAGCATTCCTAGGTGCTGGCGATACCGCCGTGCTGAAGAGGATACAATTTTTGGCCTCAAAGAGCCAACTTCAAAACAGACCATTGAGATGTGGAGTGATTAAGTAAGAGATCAAGTTATAAAGAATGTGGGAAGGGAGCCTAGGGACCTTTGAGAGTTTGAGAACAGGGTCTGGAGAGTCTCCGATATCTTTAGAAAGCTATCCAGGGAAAGGCAAACAGAGAAGGGAAGAGGTGTTTAGGTTGAGGGGTTTAATAGACATATTTAGGGTTGTTGACCAAATCTGGGGCTGACCCAAGAGCTGTGTACTTCACAGGTGGGGTGGGGCCCCCAGCTGCACAGCTTGTCCTCGACCGCCCTGTTCCCCAGCCAGCGCAGAGTGCACTAAGAGGGAGCACCTTACCCACCCGGAGCTGGGGATTTGGAGCTGGGACCCAGCAGTCTCCGGCTGGGAAGAAAGGTGACGCCTCACCTAGGGGGGCGTGGAGAAACCACGATGTGCCGTGCACATAAAGCAGCAAAGAAATGCAGTCTGCAGCAGGAAAGCCTAGCTCCGTCCCGTTTATCCCGTCTTTCCTGCCACCATCTCTCTGTCCTGCATTATTGTGACAGAATAGCTTCCTGACACGTGTCCGCGCTCTGCCATTGCCCTTCTCGGTCTATTGTACAGCAAGGGTAACTCTGTTCAAACTGTAAGCCCATTGTGTTGCTCCTCATGTCAACGGTCTACCAGCTCGGGATCTCAGATGGAAAGCGGAGGTACTTTCGATAGTTCAAGAAGCCCACGTGACTGATCTAATTTCCTGCTAACTAATCCTCCCCTTTTACCACACTGCGCCACCCTCCCTGGCCTCCTGCAGTTGCTCAGATGTGATGCCTCAGGGTCTTTGCATTTGCTCTTCCCACAGCCTAGAATCTCTTACCCCAGAGATCGGTGTCACTCACTCATTTACCCTCTGGGATTTGCTCAAATGTCAAGTTGTTAGTGAATATCAATGCCTTCCCGATTGCCCAGTTAAAAAGTAAAACCCTTTATAACATTCTCCACCCCTTGTTCCTTCTTTCTCCTTCTCCATAGACCTTATCACCATCTGAATAATTTCATCATTTATTTTGCTTATTGTCTGGCTTTGACACCACCACCAGCAGCATAGGAAAAAAAGATTATAATAAATTAATTAGCTAATGAATTAACTAGCTACTCCATTGAGGCCACTAATTCATCTGGTCAGAGTCCCAGGTCTCCTGCCACCCAGCCCTGGCCTAGCTAGACAAAGCACTTGCGTTTGAAGCTTGGTGTAAGTGCTGCTGGCGCCACACCTGTCGTTCACTATCCACGTGTGAAGCAATTGGTCAGTCCTCTGAGCCTCAAGTTTCCCTTATCTGTAAGGAGGTTTGTATTCCCTGCCTCAAGTGGTTCTTGCCAGGATTAACTGCAAGAATGCACATAAAGTGCCTTGCGTAGGGCCTGGCCCTTAGTAATAAATGTGTGATAAATGACACCAACCTTTATGCAGATGGGGACAGACAGGAGCAGCTGGGGATTTCTTGGGCCTGTGGTCAAGCGGCCACTGTCTCCAATCCCCCGTGAATGAAGAATGTGTTGAAGGTGGCATTTTCCAGCAGCTGATCAATGGCCATTTCTGGTGTGTCCTTGTGTGCCTTTATAGCAGAATCTTGATAAGTTGCAGTTATTTGGACCTTGCCAGAAAAAAATGAATGGCACAAATTTAATATTTTGTGCATCTCATGTTAAAGTATCTTGAATGTATATGCATGTTTTATTCTTGTACTATGTCCAGGTTCTTTATATGCATTACCTCACTGAAGTGGATAGTGAAATCCTCATTTTGTAAATAAGGATACAATGTTACAGTATTAAAAAGGCTTCTCTCTCTCTCTCTCTCTCTCTCTCTCTCTTTCTCTCTGCTATTGCACTCATCAGTATCTGAAAATATCTCTTTCTTTTACATGCTTAATATATACATTTCTCACACACTAGACTATGATCTCCTTGAGAGCAGAGATCCCACGTTTTTCTTTACTCTTGCATCTCTGGAACATAATCGGTATTTAATCAACACTTGTCAAAAGATAAATGTAAAAGGAGACTAGACATTTCTGAAAAGATTTGACCAGGCAGAATCAGAGGGGGAGCCACCACGAGGCTCAGGTAATACACTTTTCTGAAAAATTATCTGACTACTAAGAATATACTAAATTGATGGGGATACCTTCTTTGTATCAGTTTCACCCCCATCACCAAGTCCCCCTCTAGAGAACAGAAAGAAACTTGTTAAAAGCATCCCCAAATCCCAACATGCTCAGCAAATTCTCTTTACTCTTCCACTAAATTCTTGGAGGTGTTCATCGCTGAACCATGGTCAGATTTTACTTTTGTTGTTTACGGTACAATAACACCGTAGCAATATCTACGAATACAGGGGCAGTCTAAAAATATCTGTGTGCATGGTTTGGAGAGACATCTTCAAGAGTATCCTTTGACATCCCCTTCAGAGTAAAAACGCTGTGGGACTGTATCCTCACTTTAGTGGTTTTATTCCTTATTCTTATTCACACAAAGGTGAAAATATATTGATGACAAATAGCCTTGGGCTTTTGTATTTCTACAAAGATGTTCCCATTGAGTTCAACGGCTCTCGGTGAATCATTATAAGACATTCTGCTTTTTAACTCCCAGAAAACACACTAGGGCAATAAAGGATTTTCAACATCTTTTTAACATTTCAACCATCTCTCCTAATGCATACCAGCTGCCTGTTAAGAAATGCAAGGGGGAAAAATATCTCTATTGTGTACCAAAAATTTTAAGAAGGAAAACATAGTAAATGGCAGGAGGAGATAAAAATTGCTAAAGACTCCCTGTAAAGTTTTCATCAGACCCAATTTTCTTGAGAAGAGAATAATGAGCTTCTATTTTCGGAGGTTATGATGATCAGAAATTCTGACAACACTGATTTGCTGCAAGGCACAAGAAAGGCATGGGCTCAGGTGGCGGGATGGGGGAGCATCCAGCTCCCATCCTGATGAAAAGGGATTAGTGCTTGACTAATACACCAAATCTCTGCATTTGAGAGCTCATGACTGTCCAGTCTGTAGGGACTCAGACACAGATAACTGTCTATTTCCCCCGTAGTCTTTGGTGTTTAAAAAAAACATCTGCTCACTGATGCAATGGGAAAGACTCTCAGAGGACATACTGACCACATCCTTCTTTCCATCAATGGGGATGCTGAAGCAAAGAAAGATTTTCCCAAGTTCAATCAACAGGATGGACCCTCAAGATGGCAAGGAGCCTCTTTCACTTTTAATAGTTAAAATAAGAGACTAAATTAACAGAGTATAAAACACAATTTAAAAAATCAAATTCTACCACCGTACTCAGTAGACTAGTTTCACCCATACAAGCATAAAAAGTTTTGCAATTAGCACTAGAAGGATGGTTATTTTCAATAGAATTGACCATGACACTGGATGTGGGAGATGAGGAAGATTGAAGTTGCAGATTTCCAGGAATCTGATTAGGTCAACACCTTATGAGTTCCACCAGCCAAGGATGAAGGCGGGATCTCATTTTCACAGCCTCCTTCTCAGCCAGATTTGGTCATATGACCTGTGCTTCACCAATCAGATGCACCAGTAAAAGATGCTCACTCAAGAGTGAGGGGAGGAAGCCACCAGCACATGGAGTTTATTTTTCCAGAGGTATTTGGGAGTGAAGTAGTGGAAGTTCAAGCATACAGAGGCTAGCATCCTGCATCGGTGCTCAGGCAAGACATCAACAGGTTCTGCTGTATAAGCTTTGCGCTACAGTTTGGCACTGGTCTGAATATATAGCTTCTGTCAATGTAAGCAATGGTCAAGCCTATAGAGAATTTTTATGGGCTTATGTGAGCCAAACTGATAACAATTGCCAGAGAGCAAAATCTTGGTGGATTGAGAAAATGCCCTAGAGAAGGGCAGTTTTGCACCTTATTTTATACATTAGAATCAGAGGAGGAGACATAAGGTTTACATGAAATTCGTTGGTGGTGGATTAAGGAGAGGGAGAAGCAAAGCAGAGAAATCTCTGGGATTGGATAAAAAGGCAAAATGAAGCAACATATTCTTTTGCGTTGGTGGGCACAGGACAGTTCACGCTGGACATTTGCAGCACAGCAAGGTGGCAGGCAGGGAACCAGGTCCTGATGAGGGGCCGTGGTCTGTGCCTGGTGTGGGGCTGTGCTCTGGGGGGTCTGGGAAGGAGATCACTCTGACGTGCCCCCCAAGACTGTGCCACCTTAGATACAAAAGACGACAGGCAGGCTCGCCTGAGGGAAAGACTGACCTTTGTCAAGGAAGTTACAGGGCCAGGACGTGACCACCTGCCACGGGCCGCTTGTAGTGAGGAATTTTTATGTACAGATCATCCTGTGTGATTACTTTGGGTCTCTGAGTTTGTAGGGTCCACCATACAGACCTCCCCTGAGCTTGTCAGGTCTTATATGTGGCCCCTTTTTTTGTCCACACACCCAAACCTGATTCTTTGGCTTACCTGGGGAGTCTCTATGTTATCTGTTCGTTTAACACACTTTCCACTTCAGACCTGCTTGAGTGGTATGGTAGGTGGTCTGCAAGGGTGGCTGTCCCATGAGCCTCACCTGGAGTTGTCCATCCCTTGAATCTGGACTAGAAATGTGACTTGCTCAGGACAGAATATGACGGACTGATACTGTGTGACTTCCACAGCTAAGTCATAAGAATCCTTGCAGTTTCTGCCAAAGCCTCTTGGATTGCTGGCTCTAGGGAAGCTTCCTCTTTGGAACCCAGCTGCCACTCTGTGAGAAGCTTAAGCCACATGGAGACACTTTGCAGTGCAAGGACAAACCAAATTAAAAAGAAGAGACTTTGCATTATGTGCCCACCACCCAAAGTCAGATCTCCTTCAATCACCATAGACTCGACCCCTTCCTACCCATCATTACCCCCACTACCCTGCTTTCCCTCTGGTAACCACCATACTGTTGTCTGTAGCTACAAGTTTTCATTTGCTCGTCTTATTTGTTCATGTGTTGCTTTCAATTTTATATCCCACATATGAGAGAAATCTTAGGGTACAGATGACTAGAAAAGTTGTAATTTGAAGTACCTCTCTTTGAAAGGTATTTAGACCCCTTTGAAAACTAAATATAGGTCTTTTGTCAAGTTTATAATCCAGGAAGGTCTTTCTCAAGGAGCCATTTCTTTAAAATGTAAACATCAAGATAAATAACCTCCCTCTGTCTCCCTCCCTCCCTCCCTCCCTCCCTCCTCCTCGCTCGCATGTGCACATACACAGTTTCTCTGAGAGGCTAAGAGCCTAACCTGAGGAGACTAATCTTGGTCCACATTGCAAAACAATCTGCTGTAAAGATATCAGAAGTTTGTTATTCCTCTGGCTGCCAGTTACTAACAAAGATGGTCACCCCAATTACCCAATCACTGGGTAAAGTTAGAATGAACTGTGTGTGACAAATGGTGTCATCAAGTCCTCTTACCTGAGAACTAGCTGTTGTTTATCTTGGGGACATGCGTGCGATGGATTACATCTGTTTGGCTATAGAAAAGGGTGAGATTTCTTCCCATGCAATCTCTTAGCAGATTGCCTCTGAAGTGCATCACATTCTGGTTTAGTGTTCATGCAATAATAAAACTGGTTTCTTTCTCTGCTCTCTTCGTGGATGGGTTGTCTGGGTTGGGAGAAGATTTCTTTTGGAATTTTATTCCTCAAGAGTAGGCACTCCAGTTGTCAACCCCAGGTGAGGTCCCAGATGACAGACAGCACCAACTTCCAGCCAAGGAAGTGAGCCACCCCGGACATCTGGCCCAGTAAGCCCTCAGATGATGTCAGCCATGGCCCATATCTGGCCACACCACATGAGGGACTCCAACCCAGAGCCTTCTGGCTGAGCCCAGGCAATCATAGAGTCGTGACAGCTAATGAATCGTTCTATGCCATTAAGTTTGGGGGTAGTTTGTCATACACCAAGAGATAACAAAAACAAATGACTCTTGTTCTTGCAAATAAGAACGCTGACAGATACATACAAGCTCTTCTCTCCTTCTGTGTGGTGAGTATCTTGGAAAATGCGGGTCCGTGCCATCTCCAAACCTCTCTCTTCACCCTGGTATTATTTTTTGCACAAAGTAGTTACTAGTACATTTGCCTGATTAACTTGCTTTTTGGACAGATTGGAGTGTAAAGAAAATAAAAACAACAAATTGGATGCAGTTCACTTCAGTTGAACTAAATTGAATATTTTTTTATCTAACAACTGCTTCCAAAAGGCATTTGCTTCTGTTTGTTTACACACTCCACAGATAATTTCCCTGAAGTTTAAAGCCAATACACACAAAATTATGTTCAGGGAGCACCAAAATGGTGTCATTATTCCAAAACCATTTCTAAGCTCTACCCGCGGTTCACTGGGCATTTCACTCTTATGTCCACGTCCGTTGACATCATTTTGGGTTCTGTGCCTACTTTCTTCCCTACGTTAATGGTGTAATTAAGAGCTCTCTGCTAGTTGACCATAGGGACCTCTTTCACAAACACCCACAGAATATTGTAAAGGCTAAAACGAATGATTAGACACAAAAAGTGCTGTCTGCAGGGATCCACTGTTTCATTTCTCTGGAGCATCAGCCTGTATGTGAAACAAAGATTGGATTATGTTTCTGCTGATACACACCATCTCTCGTGATTTGACTTTCTCATCCTCTTGACACATTACTGACTCACCGGTTTCAAGATAAAAGTAATCCAGATACTGTCTTCGTGCTTTTTCCAGGCTTGGTAAATGCCTTTTAGTTGCAATTTAAATTGAACTTGGAAATGTAAAGCTGCTCCCCTTAGTTGACCTGGATCTTTCCTGATGGGATTAATTCTGGAAGGAGAAGCTCAGGACACATGGACTGCCAGCATCCGTGTCTCATTCTTCCCCCATTCATTTCTAAAAGCCTCACGTGGCAGGAATCAGCAGACCACCCATGAACGGAAGAAGAAAAGGAGGGATTGTTGCAAAGGAAATGACACAAGTGAAAACCAGATGACAAAGTCTGTTCTAGGCCATCACTTCCTGCCTGGGCCTAGCGTGCTGAAACCCCTGTCTTCCCTCTGTTTTCCCTAGTTCCAGGGGTAAAGGCCTAAAGGCAGGGAGTAAAAAGGACTTGAGCAATTTGGAAGAGTACAGGCAGAGGGAGATGTCAGGGAGAGGTCATCCACAGTCTCAGCACCTTCAACTACAAAAAGACAACACGTTCAGAATGTTGGCATGCATGTCCCAGGGTGCCTGGGGAGTCTGAAAATGTAAATAAGCCTAAGAATGTTTAGGTACTGCCCCAAGTGTCTTGTCTGGTTCTTTGTGAAGTGCTCAGTCAATGTCACCTCCAATGACTGTCATGTCCAGGGCGATACTGGGAGCAGCACACTCTTTTGGGGGTACCATGCTTTAAGAAGGACAGGGCCAATGCAGAACTATACAGGGAGAAGGAGAAAATGGAGGAGAAAAAAGAAAGCCAACAAGAAGGAAGAGGAAAGATAGAGGGGGGAGAGGAATGGTGAGAATTCTGCAGGAAAAAAAAAAATATATATCTCAGGCTTGGAGAAAATAAAGCACAAAGGTCATGAGAACCAAAATGCATCATGGTTGAAAAAACAGACCTTGTTCATTCAGCAGTTACTTATATAATGCTTATCTTGTCCCTAGTGAGCTGCTAAGCACTGGGAATACAAACATGATTCCTGTCCTCGCAGAGCTTACGGTATAGCAGAGGTGACAGCTGATTTAAAAGGTACTGTGCCAATGGATGTATGGGTGGCTGTGGTGGAATAGAGCAGGGATGGGTAAAGTGCTTTTGGTGGGGGAAGGGAAAGAAGGAGTCGTCTAGAGAGGCTTCCACCTACCACACAGGGGGACTAGGGTACTGGAGAAATTGCTTCACCGTTGTTCAGTCTCTGACATCATCTGTCAAATGGGAACAGTAGCAGTACCTACCCACAGGGGCACCGCGAAGAATAAACTGACAGTCCTTTAGGAGATCTTCCCCTGGTCTTACCAGGCACTCAGCCTGGTGGCCTGTGGGAAAAATTAACCTCACCACATGGTTAGTCAGAGACTCGAAAGGAAATGAGGTGGCCATGTTTGAAAATTGAAAAGTTTCACAGGATATATTTTTGGATTCTCGTGAAAATGGGAAAATCTGGCAGCTCTGCTCACACAGTTCCATATGGCAACAGTTGGCTGGAACTGGGAACCAGATGCCCTTCTGGGAACCGTGTCTACCCTTTGATTGGCTGGGACCCCAACAGCCCCCTTTTCTCGTGTAGGTTACCTGCCCGGCCCTGCAGGTTTCTGAGTTGACCACTCTTGGGCTACTGGATACAACTCACCCCCTTCCCATAGTTTTGCCCTTCTCCCTCTTCATCGCAGCAATTCTGAAAAACTTACAATTCCCCCACGATCTCCATGCTTCTCTACTCTTTTTCATGTTGTTCTTTCTGGCTGGAAGAGAAAGTATAAATCAACTCTTGCTGAGGTAGATTTGAATTATATTTTCAAGCGTGGAAGGGTTTTGCCTGGACAAAACCATCGGACAAACAGCACATCATCCACTGGGTAGTTTTAGCCTATTCATGCAAAAGAAAAGAAATGCGCCGGCTGTTATTGTTAAAGGGGGAACCTTTCTGTTCCATACCTGTTGTTTCCTCCCAAGTGGAGGGAGATTCATCACAGCAACACCCCTGACTTCTCCCAGCTTCAGGCAGTCTCCCTAAGGCAAGAGCGCATTTCAGGAAGTTTAGGAGAAAGAATTGGAATGCACAACCTAGCCCTACTGTCCATTCTTTTACTAGTTTGCCTGTAAGAACCACATATTTTGCTCTGCCTCTGTCATGGGGTAAAAGGAATCTGCCTCAGTAACAGAGAGTTTCAGGTTCTCAGCTGCAACTGTGTCCAGGTGGGTAAGCCTGGGTGGTGGATTATGTGCAAAATGGCCACAATTATCCCTCGCCCTGAATTCAGGCACTAACTAGTCCATACAGCTTCTTGTGGGGGAAGAGAGCTGGAGGCTGGGGGATGGGGAACAGGCCTGAGGGGAGCAGGAGAATGCTGTTATCTCCACATCACCTTTCAATTCTAACTTCCTTCAATTCTCTGCTGCTTTGCATGTTTTAAATTCCTTGTTCTGTAGAAAACAATCTTTAGCCTTTGCCACTCCAGCATTTGATCTCTACGAAGGGGAGGCAGAATCCACCTCCCTGTCTGGAATTAGAAAAAAAGACCAGCAATTTGCTTTCCTCCCCTTTCCTGCAGCAAGAGAGCCTTTCCCATTCCAGAAATGCTCATTCTGGAGATTCACTACAAAATCTGAAAATAAGTTTTCCCTGACCACAAACATTCTGCCAGCAGATCTATGAAATTTCTAAATGCCTTATTCATCATCGGAGCATTACATTCAACTTTGCTCTGAACAGGAACCTCATTTTATAGTGAAAAGAAAATTAAGTTGTCATATAGCCCATCACTCAAGGACTCCTGGCCTTCTAGAACAGTAGGGAGCTTCTTGAAAACTTAATTATGATGCTAGTTGGGCTGCTTTGCAAGGCTACACTATAATTATGTATACAAGATATAGTATATGCTCTGAGCCAGATAGTAACATGTAGGCTATTTCTTCTGTAGCCAGGACACATTGCATTCCATTCCCACAGCTCTAGACTTTAATGGTTTGGATAATTTAGTGTCCAAGAGAAGAATGTTTCCTTTGGCATACACTGCACTGTTTTCTTCAAATGGAGAGCTGAGCTACCACCCGCCTCTTCAGACCCCTCCATTCAAGGGTCAGGAGGCATAAGAGCTAAGGTGTTGAGGGATGAAGAATTCTGATCAACTAGGCTGCCTACCCCACATTGGCAGCATGGAAAGCCATGTCTGAAACCCAGGAAATCTGTGAGCGCCTGTGAGCATCACTGCCTTGACGAATGGCAAAAGTTAGTGGAAAACAACAGCAACCCCATGCAGGTGGGACACAAGGGACTTCTTCTCCTCAGGAATGTGGGTCACTCCACCAGGGAGAGAACCTCAAAGAGCTGAGCAGCTGGCTGAAGTCCAAGGCGATGGGAACTGAGCAGTAGAAAAGTCATAAATTCGTGAATACCAACTGCAGCCTTACCAGCAATCACACAAATTAGAATATTAGTGGTAGTCAACATCACGATTTATTTCCGAAGAATACAGAATATTGAGATGAGGTGGTGGCTGGTGTAGAATAAGAATGGAAAAAAATGGTCAGATACCCCAGACCTGGAGCTGGATTTGATAACTTGAATGGCTTTTTGTTGGATTCTTTGAGAGAGGAGGTGAAAATATTGTTTTGTTTTATAAGGGATATTTGCATTATATTCGATGAGGTCTTTGTTGAGTGTGTGTGTGTGTGTGTGTGTGTGTGTGTGTGTGTGTGTTTTGATACTATAAATGTGGGGAAAATATAGTGAACATGTGGATGTTGTGCAGCCAAAAGTTGAACATTTGCCGTGATTTTTGGCTACCCAGCATCTAAACCTCCTTCCACTCCTGGTAAGGCAAAAACCCATCTCCCACTACAACCTGAAAATTCCAGCCATTTATTTTCCTACCCCCTCTTGGTACCTCACTCAGCTTTGCCTATCAGCCACCAAACTCTGAATTGGAAGGTACTGATAGAAAAGAAAAACAGGCAAGACTTCACTGGATCTATGTTTGGGAAGAATGGCAGCAACAGTAGCTGTGTTGTCAGAGAAAGAAAGAAGCAATTTCCAAAGTCAGTGAGTCACACCGGTGACAATATTATATCAATGTTGGGACCAGCAGTCTGGTGGTGCTTCATCATGCTGGTTTGGTGTGACTCGGGGTGTCATTCCCATCTGTAAACTCTGAGCTGAAACCCCAGCTTTCTTGACTCTCCTGTGAGTTACCCAATTCTCTTTTAATGAGTTCTTCTTCTGCGTAAATCTGACAGAGTAGGTTTCCATTGATTGAAACTTTGAACCCTGACTGTCACATGTCATTCATTCAAGGAACATTAATTAAACTCTTACTATGTAAAAGACAGTGAACTAATTGCTAGATACCATGGATACAATAGTGAGGAAATGCAGACACAGTTCCTGCCTATGTGGAGCTTACAGTCTGTAGAGAGGGGGATATTAAGCAAATAATAATGAAAAATATGTTTGATATTGATTCTGTTGTCTTTTCTACATTTATGGTTCCTTGAAGTCCATGACATGATTTTTCTCTGTAGACTGGAGCAAAATGTTATTTCTGGGTAAAAGTGAGATGAATTAACCATCACTGGTATTTTCTTCTTCATAATTCTCCAGATTCTCTCTAATTGGCATGTATGTCCTTTAAAAACATAGCTTTTCCATTAGACAGATTGTATTTTATTTTCCAACTGAAATCATTGGAATCTGCAAGGATTTTTCTGTTAATGCAATCAAAAATAGTTTTCTGTTCATATCGTGCACCAGCATACCAACATTTGGAAACTCTATTTAGTTTATGTGAGATTATAGCAAATTTATTAACTCAATATGACTTGATATATAATTGGGAAGATATGCTTTTAATGTTAGCATAGCTATAAAATAAGTAAAGCAGGTCAGGCTATGGTAAGAGCAATTTTATTGACTATGAGAATAAATAACAATGGGCAGAAATAATTCTGAAGAGACTTTCAGTTTAATGAGGCAATTTTAAAATTGACTTATGAAATGTGTAAACGCTGGCACCTGCCTAATTATGTAAACTTGTACTGCTTTACCTCAATGGTAAATGAGCAGTCATGTCAACAGAAGTCAATGTCATTGCTCACTCGCTCCCCCCACAGCTCATTTTCACGCTGTGTTTGTTTGCCTGAGTCATCTGATGGTCCCTTATGTTCAGAATCCTGCATCCCACCGAGTTTGCCTTTTCTGGTACCACATAAATGTGTACCAACTTTGCTGTGGTTTTGGACAATTAGTTTGAAACCAAGTTTAATAGCATAATGGGGAATGCCTACTTGCCCTATTTCATGAATCACTGATGTTCCCTTTGGCCAACTAATCCCTTCTTTGGGAGACTAGATTCCTCTTCATTCTGCTATTAAATCTCTATCAACTTTTTCCTCCTCAATTTGTTTCTTAATTTATTATAAACTACATACTTGGTTAAAGATGCTCTCTTTCCTGTCCCTAGTTATTCTTTATCACCACACTCAAGGACCTGTCCCTTTTCCCACCGAAGACTTCTGTAAGTTAGTAGATTGACTTCTTCTACAAAAAAGCAAATGGGAAATCCTCTGAAATTGACCATTGGAGAGGAAAACTTCCCAGGGACAGGGAAGCTGGACCTGGAAGCCCTCACCTTTGTCCCCCTGAAGCTCACTTTCCTTGTTGACAGATTCTTGTTCATAACTCCTTGCTGAGCAGAATCGAGGGCACATAGAAGACAGGGCATGTTACTCAGTTCTAAGCTTCCATGCACCATCATCTGCTTACTCTCCCATCATACTTCACGAAGGCCATTCATTTCTGCTCCAACTTCTAGGTTTTTCGTATCTCCAGCTCAAATTCTGGATGAAGAGGTACATGGATCTAGGCTATGGTGTCCCCAGTGTCCCTTCAGAAGGTGTTGGGCTGCGTGCCCAGAGACTGCTCTGTGTTGTCAACCTTGGCCGCTCTCAGCTGGGGTCTCTGGGGGCTTTGGCTGGTCTCATTCTTGAATATGAGTGAAGCTGATGGGTCAGCTGTGGATGGCCCATTTATGGTGAGGGAATTAGGGTGACTGTGGTCTCTCCCCAGGCTTTGTCACATCTCCTATGTCTCTGCATGCAAAATGTTGGTCACTGTCCCATTGGCCAAAGCAAGTTCCAAGGCCAGCCCTGATTAAGGAGTGGAGAAAGCTTGCACCTCTTTTGGAAGGAGTCATAGAGTCAAGTGCAAGTGTGTGCGTATAGCCAGGGGCAGAAACGAGGCTGTTTTCTTTTCCTCAATCTACCTCAAAGAGCTTCTTGTAATACTTTGATTTACCTATGTCTGCTTCTTGTCTTCATATCCCTTATGTTCCTCTCTCTCTCTCTCCACTCTTCCTCCCTCCCTCCCTGTCTTCCTCTTCCCCTAAAAGGTTTACTAAGTACATTTTACAGGTACAAGGTATATGGCAAGACGCAGGATTTGACCCCTCTTGCCGTAACAGTCTTGTGGGGGATCTCACTGACTAGAATGCCACTATGTTTAAAAGAACTCCCCCCCTTTTAGCAGCTTTTACTATGTCCCATGTTAAATGTTAGCGTTTTAGTAAATAACAATGGTAAATTACACTTTCCTCTAATTGTTTAAAATGATAGTGTTTCTAAGGAAGAGTTTCCTGCTGTTTGATTTAATCAAGAACGAATAACCTTATTAACCCAGGATTTTGGTCTCTACCCATTTGCAGTTCTCTTTATAAAGCACAGAAGACCGTGATATTTGGCTCCTGGGGAAGATAAGGAATGTGTGCCTTGCACAGTGTCCTAGTTGGCACAGAAAGGGGTAGGTAATGACCTTTTGGATTACAGGCTTATCCTTTTAACTTGTTTTAATGAGTGTTTCCAACTCCTTTGGCTAGCATGTGAGTGAAAAAAATGACTCTCTAATTCAGAGTGCAGCAATGTCGAAACACACGAGCTTCACTGGCAACAGAAGTGGCATGATGAGTTCTAGGACACTCTGACCTAGAGCTTCCTCTTCCTTCATGTCTTTCCTAAAGCAATGAAGCTTGACCTTGGCTGCATAAAGAAACTCCTGAGGAGCTTTTAAACTAAGTCCAAGCCCAGGCCATGCTGAAGATCAAACTATATCAGAATCTTGGGAGCGGGATCCTGGTATCCTTTAAAGCTCCCCTGGTGGTTCCAAAGGCTAACCCAGTGTGAGAACTGCTGCCTTGAGCAGACTCAGGGAACATTACCACACAAGGGGATGTCTCTGGATTCTGAAATTGAGGAAAATTAAGTTTAGAGAGGTCAAAGATTGTCAACAGGCTAGGTCAAGGGGAAAGCAGGATTCAAACTCAGGGTTTCAAAGTCCAAAGTCTGCTTTTTATGCTTCATAAGGCCTGGAAAGCCCCAAGTCACTATTAAGGAATGGCAGAAATAAAATGGAATGGACTGAAAATGAAAGAGCGTATTACTGATATATTTAGTGAGAAAGGAAACTGAGTAATGAGAGCATCAGATCGCACCATGAATTTTGGGAATAAACTTTTGGGAGCAGTAAATATTCTTACAGTTATTTCCTATCAACTGTAAATTTGTTGGCAATTACCTTTGAACAATAAAATGTGTGCTAATTAAAAGTGAATCATCTCAGTGCCTGACTTAGAAATTGGAACAAATACTGGACTAAACTGGAAACAGAGCTATTTCAGGCAATTTGGACTAAAAGCTAATGCTCTAATAGGATGTTGACAATGATCTCATGTCATTTTAATTGTTTTTCTGGCAGCATGCATCCTTTGTGGAAAAGGGATCTGGTGGTCCATCTCTGTGTGGCCACACACAATGTGCAAGGACAAGGGCTGGGCAGTTGGAGGAGTGACGGAGATGGACAAAGCCCAGCTCCCACCAGTTCAAGTTAAACTCCAAGAGAGGGGTGCTGGTGCAGAAGGGATGTGTTTGCAAGGCCGTACAGAAGATATGGTCCCGGAGAGGCAAGCACTCTCCGTCAGGCACTAACCAAGGTGCTGAACCAGTCCTCTCAGAAAGTGGGGGAGGGGTGCACAGGGGGAGACACAGGCAGAACTTGATCTGGGGATTTGGATCAAGGTTGTCTGTAGGGTAACAGTGTTACCAATAGCCTTAGCCTATGTGTCCAGCCTAGGAAAACACTTAGGTGTGGTATGTATGATTCAACAATTATGATGTTATTATTACTGTATTTCAGCTGTCCTTCCTCACCGTCTCTGCTGCTGATTTTATTTCTGGCAACAACACAAAGCCAAAAGATTAAGGGAATTAAAGCAAGAAGAAGAAGAAGAACCAAACCTGTATGGGCCACACTACCTCACGGCCTCTGGGGTTTGTGTTTTTGACTAATGTCATATCCTCCCTTGGCTTCAGGGCACTGCACCCTCTGGATCTCCTCTAACTCTGACCGTCTCTTTGGCTCCGCACCCTCCCTCGGTTGGCTTTCTCTGATTCCGGGCTTCAGCTTCTGTCCCTGGGCCAAAGATTCCAAAATCTCTCACCTTGAGACTTCTCTGCCTACCTTCAGCCTGGTATGGCCAGGTCTATTCCCTTGGATGTCTCCCTTGGATGTCACCTCAAGCTTAGTATGTCCGACAGAAACTCACATCTTCTCTTCATAACCCCTCCCTAAAACAGAGTACCTTCCAACCTGTCTGCTCTCCCCCCAGCACCATCGGTTTCCCTATCTCAACCCTGGAGTTACATGACTAACAGATGCCTTGCTTTTGCTCCCAAGTAGCAGCCAACAAATCTCAGAGACTCTGCAGTAAGATTCAGCTCTTCCCTTTTCTACAGCCACTACCAAGAGTAGGCACCTCACACTCCCCCCTGCATCAGTACTGAGGCCTTCTCTCCATGCTGTCCACTCTGCAGCTCCCTGCTTCTGATAATTTAATGGCACTGTTCAGATAAAGCATGATTTCTTAAAGGGCAAATTCCAAGCTTGTATGTAAAGTCGTTAACTCTTTCTATTTTACTCGTTCTGTCTTCCTGGCCATTGAATAAATGTAGTTATTAAATTAATATGTGCTAGCATCTTACTGTGGGCCAAGCAGAAATACATAAATATGAAGAGAAAATGGGTTTTTCCACTTTCTGAAAAGTATATAGTCCAGTCGTGGAATATAAACACTTAGGACAGTTTAATTAGGATTCCCATGAAAATGTGCTACCGTAGAGGCAAACCTACTTGGGGAGAAAACTGGGAGCAGTAAAAATTTCGGAAATAATAAAAATATGCAGCAGTATGCTGGAGGGTAAGTGTTAGACAAGTACTTTGTAGTTTGGCCTTTACCATTAGTGAGACACTACCCTCTGACCAGCTTCTGTGTGACTCACTCTAACTTGCCCTCCACCCTCCCCCAACCTCTTTAAGAACTTCCCAGCTCTTTGCTAATTTAAATTCTGCTTTTGTCCCCACTCTATCTCAAGATGGATTTCTCCCAAGCCCTTCCTGGCTTTCTATCGTCTTCCTCTTCTCCTTGCAATACTGCACAGTATCATTCCTTAACCAGAATGTGGGCACAACCTTCTAAGACAAATGTTCTCAAATTTAAATTGATATTTGAATCATCCTCGAGTGTGACTCCATAGGTTTAGCTTCAGATCTACAGATCTTCTTTAAATAGGTACCGTGGTGGTCCAGGCACAAAAGAATCCTGAAAGAGTTGGAGGAACAGTTTCAGACCTCCGTGCCTTCCTTCAACGTCTCTGCGCAGGCTGCCCACCGCGCCAGCAGAGTGCAGGGGCTTTGCTGAATGCTCTAGGCTGCAAGGGTCCGCTTAGCTGGGTGACTATTAGATAAAGCAATTGTTAATGACACTCAGCCGAGTGGCAGACAGCCCCCTCTGGAGGAGACTAACTCCTGAGGCATAAAATCTCTCTGAAAGTCCTCAGTAGAGGAGAATGTGACATTTTCTGTCCTCTCCAAAAACGCGCAGCCATCACCCCAAATGACCTCAGCGCGTCTCAAAAAAGAAAAGAAAAGAAACAACAACAACAAAATGCTATCAGAGACTACAGAACGCAGGGCAAGTTGAAAAGCTCGTAAAAGAAAAAGCCTACGGGTAGCCACGCTCTGAAAGCAGTCGTGCTTTCCCCCTCAAACACCTTAAAGTGGTGCCACTGTAAAAAACAAATACTGCTCATGCACCTCGAACGAGGATTCGCGAAAACGAACATCACACAAATCGCGAGGGTTTGGCCACAAAACGAAGCCCGAAGGTGTTCCACGCGCTAGCCTCCCCAAGGGCCTCAACTGCAGGCCTGCGCCGCACAGCCCCCACGCTCGGATGTGACCGCTCCCGGGAGGGGCCTGGACGTCGGCGACGTGCTGACGTCAGGGCGTGAGGACGGCCGTCGCGTCGTCCGGCGCGGAGCTGGGCCGGCTGTGGCAGCTGTCGCCCGCTTCGTAGCCTGAACCGCCGGTCCGCACCCGTTCCCTTCGCCCTTCGCCCTTCGCCCTTCGCCCTTCGCCCTTCGCCCCTCGCTCTTCGCCTCGTCCGGTCCCCCGCGGCTCGGCGGCGGCGCGTTATGCTGCCGTTGGCGCGTCCTGCGCGGCCCCGCTGAACCTCGGAGCAGCGGCGATCGCGGCTGGGGGTCACCATGCCTACCCGTGAGTGGCCGGGCGGGGGTCGGCCGGGCGGGGGCGTTGAGCGGCTGAGGCCCTGTGGACACGCATTCCGGGGGGGTGGGGAGGGGTAGTCCATCGGGGAAGCCGATCGGGGCTGGGGAGAGCCAGGAAGTGCCCGCGACCCGCGGAGTTAGTTTCGCTTCGGCTTAGCTTTCCCAGGGGGCGGTGGTAAGAGCCCGTTGCAAAGACGGGGAAACTGAGCCTGGAGCGTTACGGACGCAGGGCTACTGGTGACATAACTTGTAGTAACCTAGACCTCAGGGGCTTCGAAGTCCAAGCTCTTGCCCCAGCTCTCTCTAGAGCTAAGTGGGACTTTATATGGAAAAATGAAAACTACGCGGCCCCATCGCCATCAGCTTGTCACTTCCTCGAGGACCAGCCCTGGTGGGATGCACCGGCCTGGGATCCCGGCCCTGCCCAGGGTCCTTCCGGGCGGCACCCCAAGTCCTCGCAGCCTTGACTTGCTCGCCGTCTGTAAACCGTCGAGGTGGTTGAAGTATATGTTCTTTTGGGAACTTGTTAGGGTTAGACGCTCCGGGGCGGGGCGGGGCGGGGGGAGGGGGCGGTATTGGACCACCTGCTAAAGATTCACCTGGCAGGTCATTAAAAATGCCGGTTTAGGGCTCCTCACAAGACACTTCAAATAAGATTCGGAGTTTGGGCCCTGGAATCTATATATGTAATAAGTGTCCTACGTGTTACTGAGGGACCCTAAAGTTTGAAAATCACTGGATGTGGGAGGCATTTTGGACACTACTACTCGTGACCCATTTTAAAAAGACCCAGAGAGTCACAATATGACTTTAAACTCAGTGGGCCATATGGATCCACCCTGAGCTTGGTTGGAGAGAAAGCATCCTTATAATGGATGAGAGTCCTTTCAAGTACAGGTCTCTGTTGAGTAAGTGTTCTGTGCTGTCGAATCCTTAAATATTTGTCAGTGTGTTCCTAATTAGCGCATAGTTCTTAGAATTCATAACTCCTAACTGTCCTTGTTTTGGTAGACATATAGGACACTGGATTTCCAGGGCAGCCTCAAATGCATGTCTTATCTAGTGGTGGGTCGAGAGGGATGAGTTCCCAATAATGGAAAGGTTTATGTAATGCCGTGGGAAATCTTTAATAATCTTGATATAAAGATTACTCCCAACTCCTCAAAGATGTGTGGGTGAGATGGATTTTGTTTTCTTTGTACAGTACTGTGTGTCCTTTACTCTTGTTCTTGGATTCTGTACCCAGTAATATGTCAGCGGTTTATATTTTTATTCCTCTGGATTGGAGGGTTACCATGATTACTGACAGTTTATTCCTAAATTCACGTTGGTGTTACTCAGTGAACATTTGTGATTAGCACGTGCTGATCTCCTACTTTCTAAGAAAGAAAACTGAAGGGGGTAAACACCTGCTCTGGGAAGTTAAGGAATTTCGTGGTAGAATGGCAGTATAAGAATCCTATGAAATTAAGCACATTTTTAGTTATCTTCATGGAGTGGATGTAGAAGACGTGTTTCCTTTAAAACATATGATTGCACTGCAACAAGACATAAGGATGAGCCATGCTGTACCTTTGCAGAGTTAGGAAGGCAGATTTCGTGACACAGCTGGAAGGCAAGTAAAATGTTCGTTATTTGTCATTACTGTTGTTACTGCTTATTATGGTACAGTTTCTGTGGTTGCACAAGGGTGTGGCCCGAATTGGTAGTGCCCTGCGACATCAGTAGTGTTCCTCTTCTCTTTTCTCTCCTTTTTGAGGCCAGAATTTCTGGGATAGCGCGGTGGGCAGTAGTGCTTTAAGAAATTCTGCGTGTAGAAGAAATTTCCAGCATGTTAAGTACATAAGCAGAGGTAGCAAAATTATTATTTTCTTTAGGGGTGTTTTTAAGGGAAAAAAATCCTCTCTAAATAAGGTAACCTTTTTTAAAAAATGTCAAATGAGTTAAGAGACTCTTTTGCAAACCTAACCAGTTCATCCTAAAGGGTTTAGTGAAATAAAGATAATGCTTTTCTATACAGTGAGTGTTGGAGGTGATGAATAGGGTCTCCCCGACTCTGTAATTCTGAAAGTGACCCTTGCTCCAAGTCAGAGAATTATTCTACTATTGCTCTTTTGTTACTTACTTTGAATATTGGTGCTCTCAGTGATAAGTGGAATCCAAGAGAGCATGGAATACCCTTGAGGGCTAAGCAATGGCATTATCTCATGAATGGTGATAGTAGCTCAGTTGTAGTGATTTTGGAGAACTATAGACTCTTCTTCAGAAAGCGACTCCCCAGGATTCCTGACAGGAAGCTGCTGCGACACAAGAACGATTCTGTGTGTCACTTACAGTCACACAGTGTTTTCAGCAGTCACTAAGCACAGATTTCAAGACTGCTTCACTAAACGATCTTTTAAACCAGTGAACCTGTAATTTGACGCATCATTTCTCCAAAACCTTTTATTTCATCCTCCCCCTTCAAAGGGTTGTTGAGAAACATTTTGATCTTGAAGATCTTCAAAGCCTGAATCACAATTTTGAGTGGAAGAAATGTTAAAGCTTATTAATCCATTCGTTTTGTTTTTTACTTTGCACATCAGGAGACTCAGCCTCAGTGAGTTTCAGTAACTCGATTCAGGTCGCATGGGCAGTAGAACCAGGCCTTGAACACAAATCTGGGCCCTGTGACTCCTAACTACAAGGAGCACAGATTGCTGGCTGGGGGGCCTTTTCTGTCTGTTCCTCACCCCCACTGTCTCCCTCGCCCATCCAGCACCTGCGTGTGCTGCCAGAGTTATAGCTGAAGAATTTTCTTTCCCACAGTGACCTTTGGCTTGACACTGTTTTGGTTACTATCAGATCTCATCTTTTAATCTGTCCCCACTTATGGGGACATAGGACTGCGTTACAGATGGTGCAGGTGGCGGGACATAATGCCGGAGATGGAGATAGGAGCCAGAATTTGAAGGAATTTGTATGCTATGCAGTCAGCTTCACCAAAGCTGTGTTCACGTTGTCACAGTACCAGTAGCAGTGGCTCTCTGTTTTATGGGCACACTCGCAGTTTCCAACTTACTCTTCACTTTATAAAAACTTTAAAATTTGCTATTGAATTAATTATTGAGCACTGATTGTGTGCCAGGCAGTATACTTTGTGCTCTATCTATTTTTCATTATCTCCCGCTTTAAGAGAGGCCCTCTTTGACCTACCACAGAATAGAGAGAGTGGGGCTGAGGTGAAGTGGCCGGTCTGTGACAGAGCCACAGCTGGGATTGGAACTAGATGGATCCGCCTTCCAAGTCCCCCTCCTTTTTTCCTGCTCGCTGCTGTGAACCAGGCAGGAGCTGAACCTGTGATCATCAGAGACTGGTTTTCTTGACACTCACTTTTGCTTAGCGCTGTGCCTAATTACACGGTGGGTGCTTGGTAAATGTTGAGTAAATGATTCATCAAATCTCACCTTGGGTCAGAGAGGTTATTCTTTGGATACTGTAACCTGAAGTAACTTTGTTCCTATAAAAACAGTGTTATGAAATTTTTATACTGTCTGATCAGATTCTTAGTAGGTATGCCTGTAAAATGTGCAAGGCCAGAGGCAAGAATACAAATGGAGGCCTGCAGATCATAATGTAAATCAGAGTTTTTCTGTCTCTGCACTGTCGCTGTCTTGGACCAGCCAATTGTTTGTGTGGGAGGTGGGGGCCTGCCCTGTGCGTTGCAGGATGTTTAACAGCATCTCTGGCCTCTGCCCACAGGAAGCCAGTGGTAATCCTCTCCTGTCCCCCAAGTGTAACCACCAGAAATATCTCCAGACATTATCATTCTTTCAAAAACCTGAAATGAACATTAAGCTGTTACCCTGAACTGGTCCTTTGGTTCATAAAAAAGAGTATTGAGTAACTGATCGAAGAGTTTTGACCATGGACGTGGCTTAGAAAAACCTGTGCGTTCTATTGCTCTTGCTGTCAGGACAGGAACTGTAAAATTCTGTGAGTGACTTTGAGCAGTGGTTGGGGAATTACACCGTTCCTGAGTAGGAAGTAAAATAGTGGGACTTTTTTCTTATCACTGGTGTTTTATTATAAAAGGAGGAGGAAGTATTTTTTTGTTTTTCTTATATCAGACAGTATTTGTCTTTTTCCATCTGACTTACCTCATTTAGCATAATGCCCTCAAGGTCCATCCATATTACTGCGAATGGAAGGATGTCCTTCTTTCTTAGCCATGAGAAGGAAGAAATAATTCCTGAGTTATTAAGTGGCAGTTTCAGTCATGAAACCCTGAAAGGCTGGGATGATTCATTATGTGTGGGTTTAATTTATAGGGAGTTTGTAGGTTTCTTTTCTTTTTCTTTTCTTCTGAATGACTGTGCGCTGTAGAATGAATACAGCTCTAAGGGAGTGTGATCACAGAATGAATGTAAGCAGTTCCCCATCATTAACATGTCAAACGCGCCGGGATCCTCGTCACGCGTGTTTGCCGGCTTCGTTCCGCTCTGAGGTGAGCCACCCCTGTCTGCGCGCTGACGCAGACAGGGGTGGTTGCTATTCCCCCTCCTGCACAGGATACCTTGTTCCCCCTTTCGCATCTTTATTAACTGCTCTCTCACTTTAAGCAGTATTATTAGGTAGCGGGATTCCGATTTTTTATTAAAGGAGGAATCACTACTCAGGTTTTTTCCATTGTACCTCCGAATCAAGAGTTTGCTGGATCCTAAAATTAGGCATTAGACCTTCTGCGCTGTAGTCTTCCAACAGGACTGTGGTCCTTCTAAATGCCTTTAATTTTTGTTGTTGTTCTTAGTTGGTGAGTTACTCCGCTACACTTTTTCCTTTTCATTACCTGAGCTCCAGGGTATTTCTGGTGCAACACTTTTCCTGGATAATGCTAAGTCTTCTTCCTACCCCTGCTATTTAATTAGCTTTTTCAACAACTGTCTTGGCCATTTGCTGCAAAGTTCTCTGTACTGTGGTTGCACTTAACTTTAAATGGATCTCACCCCTGCTGGGCAGAGAAAATGAAGTATAAGGTGTTTGAGTTTGCCATTGTCAATTCCTGGGATCACATGAACTTTGCAAAGGGCAGTCTGCCAGGCCAAAGGACTGGCCTGGAAGTTGAAAGGAGTGGCTGATTTATGACATCTGACTTAAACTGATTTATCAACTTAGTTATAAGTAATTTTACTAGCTGTTTGATTTATTAATGAAAAATGAGAGTGTCTTTCAAGGGTATTTAGATGTAGTAGAATTTATGTAGTTGGGTTTTAGAGGTAGAAGCACTTTATGAACATGTTATTAGAATCGGCATGCTGTCAGGACAAGATAGTTCCTTCTTGAGTTCTTGCCGTCTGGTTCCAAAAGGGCATCTGCAGGGCGCAGGGCCCTGCAGGTGAGTGCGTAACAGCTGGGGTCTGGGGTGGGGGGTCTCAGTCCCTCTGGATTCTCCCATTCTGTTAGCTGGCTGGACTCTGTGAGCGTCAGAAGTCTAGTTTCTTCTTTAGATCACAGTCCAGATTAGAAGGAGACTTGAAGTGCCTGAGCTATCCATGCCACCTTTTCCCCTGGCTCCATCTGGTCTTTTGTGTGGTCTTCCAAGGACGGGAACGCCTTTGGGAAGCAGTGCCAGGTTTGTTTAACTGCACCTGCATCATGAAAGGGAACAGTTCAGGTCCAAGAGAGTGATGGGAGAAACATGGGTGTCCGCCCAGGTCCATTCTGTTTCTGTTACCCTCACAAGGGCTCCGTTTCCTGACATCGCGGCTTCTCACTGCTAGTGCCTAAGGACTCCGTTGTTGTTCTGGGCCCACCTTTGAGGGCGGCACAGGCAAATCTTGAGTTGCCTCTAGAGCCAGAGTTTTCTGAGTGTCTCCCTTGGAAGCATGATCGGGACTTCGTGTGGAGAGGGTGCAGCAGAGACCGAGCAGGTGGGGTTCTCTGCCTGCCGCCGCTTCAGCTGGTAGATGTGTTTTATTCGCAGGGTTCTGCATGTGGTTTCAGCTAGGAAGTAGGTTGGCTACTCATAAAAAGTCTGAAATGCATAGTCTCAGGCAGTGGAATATACCCTCTGACAAGAACATAAGATGTTTTAGAATCAAAGTCTTAGGAATCTAGACACAGAAACCAAAACCGTTTAGCTGATGGTGTCTCACCGGTTTTGCTCTGTTGATCTCCAGGAAGGGAGTCATGTGATTTCTCTTCATAGTCATTTCTCAGTCATAGACACTGTCGATATGCTCTTGGAACTAATTACAAAGGTTTTCTTTCAGCTTTTCTTGTTTTCCTGTTGGATTTCCTTAGGGACTGACTAATTCATTCAGCAGACGTTTTAGTTGCTTGCATGTGCAAGGCACTGCTAGGTGCAGAACACAGAGGTCAATACAGCAGGAGAAAACTCACATAATTTCTAGAACCTTGTGTAGGTAAGATGGTCACCGCGAAAAGCAGGAACTGGCAGGCACCCTGCGGAGTTCACAGGAGAGACTGCAAGGGAAGACGCGTGGAAGATGACGTTGTGAGCCTGAGTGATTTCAAAGATGGTGACTGATTGGAAGTAGTGACCATAGGAGCAGTGTGGGTTCGAGGGAACTGTCGGCGGTCAGCCATGCCTGTGAAAACAGTCCGCAGCCAGTTGGGGTAATTGTTTGTGCTGGGGAAGGCAGAGACTTTATAAACGTGGCAAATTTGTCTTCTACTCAACATACACTCGTTGCGCTCCGTGTGTGAGCTGCACTAGACACGGAGGAGCCCCCAGGACCCGCATACTACGCATAGTAGGTGTGGTCATGGACGTGGCACCTGCTCTCACGCAGCCTGTTCTGGTGGGGTAGACAAGTACTGAGCTTGCAATTGTCCCGACCGGACAGGGAGCTTTGAGAGCCCCTCTGCCCGTTTTCTTTGCCACTGTGCACACAGCTTTTGATGACAGTGCGTGGTCCATGGTACAGAGTGAGTGTGTGTTGTGGAGTGACTCGCGTTCCTGAAAGAGTAGGCCGGGCTGCGGTGGAAACACAAATGAGAGGTTGAAGGGAGGCCGTTAGTCAAGCCTGAGTGGTGGGCTTTGGGCGGGAATGGTAGTGGAGGGGTGGGTTGCAGGGGAGACTGAAGACTGAGGAGGAAGCACAGTGGACAGGGGTAGGGGACCAGTGGCCAAGGGAAGAGGAGGAGCCAGGGTTCACTTCCAGGGTTCGGGCCTGACTGTGGGAGTGAGCTGCTCTGGTTTGATACAGGGACCTTTGGAGGAAGAGCATTCTGGGGAAATTGAGATGGTGAGTGAGTTCATTTTAGGGTATTACAAGTGTGTAGTGCCTGAAGGACATTCAGGGCACCTTTTTAGGAATAACAGTGGATGAAGGAACTAAAGGAATAGCTTGTAAAGAGAGCACAGAGACTTAGGATAGAGTCTGGAGGAAAATACCCACTGAAGGATTGAGTGGGCAGGGAACTGAAGAGGGAGTGGGCAGGGCGCTGTCCCCCCAGTAGCACTGCAGCAGATGCTCGCGTGGCGAGACCCTGTGAGGCTCAGAGGGCAGTCCCTTTACTTAGAGAAGCACTCGAAACATTGCGAGGTGGCAAGTAAAAGAAAGTAAGCTGGATGGTGTTACTGTTTGATGCTATGTCAATGATAACTTACAAAGCGTGAGAAAAAAATCTTATTTTAAAACTTCGGGACTTAAAGGTGATCGTGTATCTTAACATGGTGTGTACTGTCCTGTACTCATGTCCTTGACTGTCTTGTCGCTGCTCCCTAGCCGGCAGAAGAGACGGTCAGATGTGGTCCTTGGTTGAGGACGTAAACTCTATGCAGAATTGTGCAGTTCGCAAATAGAGACTCGGGCGGCTCCCTATATGTAACCTAAGATATTTCATGTAGAACTAAACTATTAGTAACTTATTCCATTGCTGTCTTCTTTAAGTTTTATTGTTACGTGTACCCATGCAAGACCTGAACGACATTCTGGCGGCAGACGCAGTGTTACGTAAACGTGTGGAGGACTGCTTTTCTTTAAACAAAGGACTGAGGAGCCTTTAGAGACTTGAGGTGTCCCCTGGAAGCACCAGTTTGCTTTGAGTTTTCAGCAGGACTTACTTTCTCTGCTTACACAGCCCGGACCGCCCCTCCCCACCCCCAGCCGTTGGTTTCGGGTATTGACTCGGTGCAGTGCAGTAAACCAGCTCTAGTCCTCCTTTGCAGCAATGTAGACATATGGCTGCCTTTCTGTCGCCGTGCTGATGGGCCCCAGCAGCCTGCGGGTAAAGGCCGAACATAGGGTTCCAAGAACATTAGGGAGGGGTGAGTATGGTTAAGATGGGTCAGGCTGTTGAGTTTTCGCAATTTGAGATTGATTTTTTAACTTATAATTGCACCGCCAACAATTTGATTGTTGGCATAAGAGTGAAATACTTTTTAAAGTCAATCCTTTAAAATTGTCAAGAGTAAGTTTCTTTTCATAGTTGCAATAATAAAATGAAAACTACAAATGTATATAGAGTCCCAGATCCTTTGCATGTAATGCCACAGGAAGTTGCTGTGTTTTTTCTTTTTCTACCATGCATTAGTAGTAATATTAACTTTGAACTTGAGGAAAATTTAGTAATACATTGAAATCTTACGGTAGCATCACATTTTGGTTTATGATTCATTTAAGAATATTGATTAGAAAAGATTAGATTGCCTTTCTAGACTTTTGATTAACATAAAAGTCAGTTGTGTAAAAATTGTGTGTGTGTGTGTGTGTGTGTGTGTGTGTGTGTGAGAGAGAGAGAGAGAGAGACACACACACACATTAAAGGAATACTCGAGAATGTCAAGAAGCCTTAGACTCTTGACTTGCGCTACCAAACTCGTTCATGGAGTGAGCACAGAGACTTCGGAGCTGCTGTGCATTAGCGAGAAGTTTGGGGAGACTATATCCAGCGCTGAACCATGAAGGGTTAAGTTAGTAGTTTAATATTTTTTTAATTAAACCCCTTTACTTAGCGAGGCTTACTCCCCAAATCCTCGTTTGTAGTTCGCTGTCTTCAAACTTTGGGTAGAGAAATAACTTAAAACTCTGCATTCTGTTTGGAGACACAAGCACAGGGCCGCCTGCCTTCTCCTCTGCTGCCTCATCAGAAGACTTCACCATCTCGAGTCACATGGAAGTCTCCAACATATGGCAGGGACACTGTGGGTGTTAGGAAATCTATAAGAAGAATCAGTGCTATTGGCAGATTAACTGCATTTGTTCTAAAAATAATTTTGGAAGTTTTACCAACACCCTCACAGATTGAACACTTTTGTTACTCTGACTAATAAGGAAATAAAAAAATTTAATTATATATTTGGGGAATTTTAAAGATGTTTTGAATTTTCCCTGAAATAACTCATATCCTGCTTGTGAAATACTCAGAGGATTTTTAATTTAAAATAAATCAACCTAGTTAACTGAAAAAAGTCACAGTCATGCCTATGGCGGATTCTTTATGCTCATAAAACTGACAAATTAATATCTTTTTTAAAAAGATTTTATTTATTTATTCTTAGAGAAAGGGGAAGAGAGGGAGAAAGAGAGGGAGAGAGAAATCAGTGTGTGGTTGCCTCTTGCACATCCCCAACCAGGGACCTGGCCCCCAACCCAGGCATGTGCCCTGATTGGGAATAAAACCGGTGACCCTTTAGTTCGCAGGGAGGCACTCAGTCCACTGACCCACACCAGCCAGGGCACAAATTAAAATCTTTTGATTTAAGGGCCTATTTTCCTAGACTGTAGTGCCTTAGTTTGTTTAAGCAGGAATTGTATTGGGCCTTTTT
>VMDR010008398.1:0-36775 GCA_007922815.1 Macrotus californicus | reverse complement strand
TACCCACCTAGCACTGTACATAGTTATTGTAATATTATTGATCATATTCCCTATGCTGTACTTTACACCCCATGGCTATTTTGTGAATACCAGTTTGTAATTCTTAATCTCTTCACCTTGTTTTTTAAAATCATTTTTATTTAAAAATACTTGGTATACAGTCTTATATTAGTTATATTAGTTTCAGGTGTACAATACAGTGAGTCAGCATTTTTATAATTTACACTGCCATGACCCATCTAATTCTAGTACCAAGCTGTCCAACCATTCTCCCTCTGCCAAACATAGATTTGTGCTCTGTATCTATCAGTCTGTTCCTGATTTGTTTGTTCATTAATTTTGTTCATTGGATTCTTCTCACATGCTTCATCAAATGTAGCATAAAATACTTGGGTCTGTTTCTTTGGGTTTTCATCTCCTAATGAAGGTTCTTGTATCACATATAACTAATGTTAAATAAACTTTTTATCCTTTTCTCCTGTTTTTGTCATTTAATTTTCAGACCCAGTCAGTAACCATAAATGGGTAGAGGGATCTAATTTTGTAATTATTGTCAAAATCTAATCTAATGTCAAAAATACAGTCTTACATCCAGTAGGTAAAAGTGTATTGCCAAAAAAGATATACCAGTTACATACACTCATGCATGAATGAGAAAAATGGTCACTTTGGAAAAGATAGCATGGAAGTTTAACCTTAGAACTGCATTGGAAAGAACAATTTCAGGTACTGTTAAACACAAATATCCCCTTAAACTCTGGAGCATACACCCAGCATCACATTTAATCCTGGGCAAGAGGTTCTCATGTCCTGGGGCTCTCCTAGCCACATATCTTTCTGTGGATATGCGTAGAGTCCACACTCCATTTACCAGGGCTCTGAGGATTCTCTGCCAAAATGGCCTTGCTTCTCCATGTTTCCAGGGCTTCCTACAGGCTTCTTTCCTCACCCACCCTTCTGAGAGCAGACCATGTTAATTATGTAAATACTTCTAGACCTAGGTGGTGACCCTGGAGTGGCTTGGAGGAGTGTGTTGAGGTGTTCACACATGTGAGGTCTTTCAAAATGAGGGATGGAGCCAAATTTTGATTCTCCTCCTTAATTCATCTTCTAAAATTAGCTAAGCACTGCTGCTTCAGGTCAGTCAGACAAGAAGTCTAGAACTTAAACACAGTAAGAACTATCTAGAGGTAAAACTGACATCATACTTTAAAAGTAATTTTAAGTTAGAAACAATGGGGCAAAGAAATGAATATAAAGTGTAAAACAAGGAAGGAGGGAACAGGAAAAAAAGGGTGGGTAAGGATGCATGGGGAGGCTGTAAGGGTAGAGTTGGTAGGAAAATCCATAGGAAAGCCTTCTCTTTCTCCAGTGTTCTTTGACCCTGGAAGAGGTCAAAAAACGAAGCGATCTAAAGATTTCCTGTGGATTTCGCATTTGTTTTTGTTTTTCCTTTCTGTGTTTCTTGCTCTTCCATAGTACTGTGAAATGTAACTATTGTGATTAAGCTTGTGAATTAGGTGTCTCCCTTGTTTTTCGGGTTCTGGAATCCTCGGGAGTGAATGCTTCCCCAGGTTTTTATCTTGTTTTGAGCCTGTTGACGCAGCTACCGAGGGTAGTATCAAGGTCTGAAGCAGAGATGCCTCGATTTACACCAAAATAAAATGAGTTTGATTTCTAGGGGTTTTTTTTTAAAATGAGTTAAAAATACTGAAAGACAAAAAAAAAAAAAAAAAAAGAAGCAGGAAAGAGGAAGTGAGCCAACCCCGGAGTTTTTTTAAAAAAAGAGCAGAGCACTCCCTGTGTCAGAAACATGGAGGTGCCGGGGATTGAACCCGGGGCCTCGTGCATGCTAAGCACGCGCTCTACCACTGAGCTACACCCCCTCACGCCAATTTCTCTTTAGAAAGACTTTCATGACATTTTACAATTTTTTTCAGTAGCAGCAAAAGAAATTTTACTTCATTATATTCAACCTTTAAATCTTTCCATACTGCACACTGCCTTGTGGTTAAACTGAGAGGAAAAAAACTAAATATTATACCGAAAGTCACCCTCTGATCCTAAGATCGCCTACTATGGGTCACCCCCTCCGACGCTCATCCTACTCTCACCTTTCGACGGGGAAGCTGGCAGTCCGGCCTGGCCAACCCCAGGACCAAGTCTGAGATAAAAATCTCCCTGCATAAAAATGTTACCATAAAACCAAGAGTGTAATGAAAGAGGATAAAAAAGAAAACCCTAAAGGCTGCCCTTGGCACTTAGGCCAGGTAGGAGGGAAAATTGGAGGAGCTTGCAAATGGGCTGACATCGCTCTCAGCCCCAACTGCGGTTCAGGAACCGAGCAGCAGAGGAAAGTGCTAATGAAAAAAATGGGCAGAGGGCTGAGAGGTGACCTCAGGGCTTTGAGGATGAAAATTCATTAAATAAATTAATAGAAAACAAAGGATTGAACTTGCCCCTGGACACATCTTGCACCCTACGATTAATTCTGATACGGCCCTGAAACGTCCTTAGAAGACCCAAACATGTTTCCTCGTAACAGACTTCTATTCAGTGTTATTTTCCAGTCTTCCTCTGACCATATGGGACTATTCCATGTACACAGGAGTCACTTGGGAGTCCTCTTTGAACTTCACTGGTCTGGAAAAACTTCTAAAACTTCCCAGAAGCCACGCCAGAAGAAGGATCCTCAGACTTGTAGACTAATAATGGGGAACAGAAAATTGATGTCTCGTTTCCAGTGAGTTTGAGTTCTTGTCTCCTGATATAAAAGAACTTAGACTAGGGACACTGATAAATCCAAAGGCAGATTAATTAAGGCTCTGCAGAGGGCGAGAACAACTGAGATAGGACCTCAGGTTCTGCACCCCGACTGGGGGGCTTGGGAACAGGAAGTTTCTCAGCCAACCAATCAGAGAGTAGGGTAGCAGGCTTTTCCTTTTTCGGATTGATGTGGGGAATATTCAGCAAAGAGAAGCATTCTGGGATTGTGGAGCACTTATTATGGGATGCCGGGAAAGACCTTTCCCAACTAGGTATTAAGTTGCTGTTTGTGGCTGGTGGCTTGGCTTTAGATCTGCAAAACAAACAAAAAAAGTCAGGGTCAGTTCCTGGACCATTGTTTTATACCTATTGATAACTGCCATAATTCTGGCAGAGCTTAACTCACTTAATAAGATGGAGCAATTTATTCTGGTAGGGCTTGACCTGAAGGAGCAATTTCTGGAAACATTCTGCCTGTTTCAGACCTCACTTAGGAAGAGCACTAGGCAGTGTTAACCTTAAAAATAAAAAGCCAAAGTGAGAGGCAAAAGAGTTTATTTGATATCAAAGAATTGCTACAAACCTGAGAAGTGCCAATTCAAGCCAAAGACCCAAATAGTGTTCCAATAATGGAGTGAAGGCCAGGAATTTTTATGAGAAAGGGAAGAAAATTAATTACATTACTAGAAAAAACTTTCTATTAGTGCTAAAATGTGAAATTATTCTTTAGCTAATGTAAGAAAATAATATAAATGAAGCCACTTTCCCAGAGAAACTGCCTTGCTTGTATAACTTCTCAAAACTTTGGATGTTAAAACTGGACAAAATAACCTTTGGACTAGCCCTAAGACAGTTACTGTGCCCCCCAAAAACCCTGTTTGTTATGACTACCAAACTGAAAATTAAAGACATGCTTTAGAATTAGCATCATTATGAAAGCTTACCTCTATCTATAGACATTCCTTTTATTCATGTAATTATTTCCCTTCCCTTGCTTTCATTGCCTACTCAGAACACTGCTTAGATCATTACTTGGGTTTCTGCCTGAAACAGTGCTTCCCAAGTAGCTTCTTGGGACCAGTGGGGGCAAGGGGGCAGGGGGGAATCTTAAATAAACACTTGTTACCTCTCATTGTGTTCTTCTATGTTTAGGTTAACATAGTACATAGCAGTGTATGATTCCAAGAATATCCATAATTATCAGTCCTTTTGTCCAGAATATCTACTTTCCTGTTAGGTTTGCAAACAGTTGTTTGGGAGAGACTGGCCTAGTCCAAAGGTTTTTTGCCCAGTTCTAAAATCTTTAACCTTTGGAATTTAACCTTAATTTCGAAGGTTAAAGATTTTATTTGTTTACTTTTTTAGAGAGGGAAAGGGAGGGAGAAAGAGAGGGAGACAAACATCAATGAATGGTTACTTCTTGTGCACCCCCCAATGGGGACCTGGTCCACAACTCAGGCATGTGTCCTGACTGGGAATTGAACCAGCAGCCTTTTGGTTCACAGGCAGGCACTAAATCCACTGAGCCATGCCAGCCAGGATTCTGGCTTAATTTTGAAATGGCTCTATTTATGTCATTTTTCACAGTATGTGGGAATCACAACCAAAGGTATACAGTTACCTATGTGTAGACAATGAGGCATAGTTGTGGAATAAACTCGTAAGTTATAATGTTCTTCCAAGAATTTAAACATTTAACAGAATATCAAATGCTCAATGTGTTGAGAAAAACTCTAAAACATGTGAAGTGTATAAGTCTACTCATTAGAGCTTCATATGAAAACCAAGCAGGTAACTCAAGGTGGTATATTGGGAATGTGATTTGGAGGTGAGTTAATATCATATACTCAAGATTGCAGAGGCATTTTCATGTATGAGCTCCTTTGATCTTTACAAAAAGCATTATGCATAATCATGACTGGGCTTCCTTTACAGGTATGGAATGGGAGGTTCAGTGATGTTTATCAAGTTGTTATAAAGTGTTTCAATCAATGGTCACTGGCACCAATTCAATTCCAACAAGAATACCCAATTTGGGGTACAGTGAAAAAGGAAACTTTATTCAGTACAAACAGCACAATTATGATAGAGCATTGAGGGGAACCCTGTCCCGCAGAGTCTTCTCGGTTGCAGATGAAATGAGTTGTCCCAGATACAATCTGTCTGGTGGAAAAGGGGATGGCGATTCCCTCTAGTGAAGAATGCCCCAAGCCCTTCTCTGAAATGACTTTTATTGAGATCAGTACATGCAGGGGTATACAGCATGCATGCATAGCTCATCAATCAATGTCCAAGGGCTATAGTTATAGAAAACAGATATCATTTATAGATAACAATTGAAGGAACACAGAGATCTGCCTCAGGTCAGGGTCTGTTAGACATTCTGATGCCAGAGGGTGGTTAAGTCATGGTTCATGAGATAAGGAGTGAACTCCTAATGCTTTGAGCTTAAACATCTGGATTATATCAATAGGTCTATACAAAGCAAATCAAGCTTCAAAGGATACAAGGTATTCTTCAGCCTGATTTCCCACGGGAACCCTCGGTGTTACTGTTGGGTCATGCCTGCCTCCTGCATTCCCAGTGTTCCAGTCAAGACTTACAGGCCTTTTTCAAGGCCTTACTTGCGAGGGGCTACAGTCTTTGATACCACACAAAGTGGTCCCCAACAAAGCATGGCTATGAGAACAGATCAATGGTGTTACAGCTCAATTAAGAGACAAGTACAGCCATGAAATACCACAGCTGTGAGGCTGCCCTGGGGCTCTGGCTAAACAGCTCTTTTCTATGCTGATCTTGTCCACTTTCCCCTGTTCCACTGCTTTTCTCTGCTCTGGTCTAATAGCCCTCAGTCTTCAGTGGAAAAGGAAACCACACTCCTCAAGCCAGGGGGAGCTGACTTATATAGACAAAAGTCCTGACTTTGGTCTCTGATTGGTCCATCCTTATGCAAATGAGGACTCAAAATCTTTACAATTTGATTGGTCCAAAGAGCACTGTTCTGATTGGTTAAAATGGAGCTGCTCTGATTGGTCAGTGAAGATGCTGATGGGGATATAGCTGCACAGGATTGATTAATAGGGAAAGCCTCAGTCCTATTAGTTGAAATACAATTCTGGGAACTTTTTTATATGGCTGGCTCAGATGGAAGAAACATAATGCAGGTAGGCAGTTCAGTGCAGGATTCTTCCTGAAGTGTGGTTTGTGGTTTGTAGTTTGGGTGACAATCCCCTGTTCAGAAATGGCTGCCAGGCTCTGCTTTTAAGTCTCAGCTCAACCACCAGGAACCCTTCTCAATAGGTATACTCTTTCTCAGGGTCCACAAGTATAAACCTGGATTGTCTGAAAGCAACTGAGTTATTTTCTCTTAATATCTCTTAATACATTACACACACACACACACACCCTAGTTAGTGGATTATTTCTAAGTCATACTATGTGTTAGAAGGCATGGATGCAAAATGCATGTTAGGGCCTTAACAAATCTTATATGACTATTATAGTTACTACATTTTCCAGTTATGTCAGTCTCCTAGTAAGAATTCAGAGAGGAGTTACCTTTCTTCTTTCTTCTCAGCTCTATTTCCCTCTAGGAGTGACTAGTCTGTGAACCTTGTTTGGTGTGAGAATAAGTCTCCCTTACTTTCCAGCCTAAATAAACAGAGCTTTCCTATAGTAAAAGGAATACTGTGCTACATTTATACTCAGGTAAAAAGGTCCAAAGTCTCAAAATCTCTAATAAACTGCTCCTTTTTTTCCTCTGTCATTCACTAAATATGTAATCCCTAGGTATGAGTAGACAAGTTGAAGTATCAGTAAAAATACTGTGTAAGAATCTCTCTAGTGCACTGAAATTTAATAATATGTATTGGTGTGGATACTTTTCATTCATTTTGCTTGTTATTTGTTATATCTTTTTGTGGTAAATACTACCTAGCTATTCATCAAACTGGGCTCTCTTCTTCCTGGGCACACAAGTAAAACTACATTTCCCAGAGCCCCTTGGAGTTCCATGTGGCCATCTGACTGAGTTCTAGCCAATGGAATGTGAGCATATGTGACTTCTAACTCTTCTCAGACTGAATCGTAAAAATATTTGGTAGCCAATCTGCAAAGTTATCTCTCTACCTAGTTTCTTAATGAATAGGAAAAGTTAGAAATCATGTGTTGAAGATGGTGAGCCACACACTGTAAGGAGTTGGGATTCTGACATTGTTTGAAAGAATGCCCCAACTGATTAGAGAGTCTAGGTCTTTTCCATATGTAAACAAGATATAATTTCTCTCTTGCTTAAGCTATTATATATTTAGGAGGTCATTTCATTTTACATCTTATAGATGAAAAATGGGCCACATACTACTCTTTAACAAGTTCAGGGGAGGTTAGCATGGCAGTCCTAAGAAACTCAGAGACCTAAAGTAACCACATAAGATGGTCAGAAATTAAAGCTCCTTAACTACAAATAAGTTATGGGGGGAAGTAATGTACTAGGCCATACCTTGTAAGAGAAAAGTCAATGTGTACCTTTACTGAGGCTGTCTAGTGTCTTTTCGTACCTATAATAACATACTCTTGAATTTTCAGAGTATTACCCTTTCTTCAGACCCCTAAGAGCACAATCTCCAAACCAGAACACAAGATCATGGACCCCCTCATTATCTTGTTCCCTGCATACCATCTCTATGTGATGTAAAAGAAGTGTGTTTCTTTTCATTTTACCTTTTATCTGATCTCAAAGATTTTTCCACTTTGCTTCCTCGTTCCCTAATGGATTACCAAGGGATTTCATATAACATCTTTACAACTTCTTTTTTTATTGCCCTTCATACAATAAAAAACACTCTGGTGAAGGAAAGAAGGCAGAGTCACTAGAGGCCTCAGGACCAAAAGAATGACAGACTGGTGATTTCTCTTTTAATCTCATAGTTCCCACACTTGAAATTGAAGAAACCAGCAATGCAGAAACACCAATGGATAGAAGAAAGCCAAACAAAACTCTGCTCTCTCTAAGCAAATAACCAGTCAAGGGACAGCTTAGCAAGATAGAAAGCATGCATAAAATAATTTTAAAATCTAAGTCAAATAACATTTAACAAGACAGTGGTAAATAATAGAGGCTACAGAGACGAAATCCACTGTGGTCTTCTCCATGATTAACGGCAATTTCTTTCTGGCATAGCTTTTTAACATTATTTCTTGTCTAGCAACTTTGTGCATATTAGGTCACTGGAATTTATACTGTAGTTTATTTCTCTCCTTTATTATAATAATTTTAATCTCTTTATACCCTTATTAATACTGGATCATTTGCTGTTGATAGTGGGATAATGGGAAGGAGATATTTTTGAGATGTGGGTTTCTTCCCTGGGCTTTATGGTTTTTTTCTGGCAGCACCTGCACAATAGCATACAAGACATGGTGGATGAAGTGACCCTCAGTCAACCAGGTGGATGGAAGGACCCAAGAAAGAAAGACCCAACAACAATCAAAACACAAGTATATCTGGAGAGCCAACATAAATGGCAAAAAGGGCATCAAAAGAGTATCAAGTCCAGGAGGTCAAAGAGACTGCACCACTGAATCTCACAAATCTCCAATCAAAAAAGTTCACAACACAAACTCAGAGAGTCAAAACAGATCAGCTTAAGAAGCAGAAGCAGACAAGAACACTCTCACAAAAAGAAATGGAAACACAAGAAACAATACACAATCAAAAGGAAAGGAAGATCCTCAGAAAAATGGCCAAGTGAAATAGAAGCAAGTCAACTATCATATTCAGTTCAAATAATGGTTATAAGGAAGCTCAATGAACACAGTGAGAATTACCAAAAACTACAGGGAAACTATGAAGAACTTACTGAAAACAATATCAGCATGAAAAAAGATATACAAAACAATCTACAAGAGCCAAGAGGAAATGAAGAATACAATTTCTGGATTGAAGAACACAGTAGAAGGAATCAAAAGCAGGCTGGAAAAAGCAGAGAATCAAATCAGCAAGCTGGAAGACAAGACAAAAAACTCCAAGAAAGAGCAAGAAAAGAAAGAAGATTCAAAAGAATGAAGAGGGATAAGGGAACTTCAGGAAAACATGAAACATAATAATATCCATATAATATGGATACCAGAAAGAGCAGAAGAAGAGCAAGGGTTAGAAAACCTGTTTAAAAAAATAATGATGGAAAACTTTCTTAATTTGATGAAAGAAAAAGTCAAACCCAGGAATCACAGAGGGTCCCAATCAAAAGGAAGCCAAAGAGGCCCATTGCAAGACACACCATAATTCAAATGGCAAATTCCAAAACATAGAATCTTAAAGGCAGCAAAGGAGAAACAAGAAGTACCATATAAGGGAGCCCCGATATGGCTAGAAGCTGAGTTTTCAATGGAAACACTACCAGCCTCAAGGGTATGGCAAGAAATATTCCAAGTAATGGAAAGCAATGGCCACCAACCAAGGCTACTCTACCAAGCAAGGCTCTCAATTAAAATGGAAGGCAAAATATGGAGTTTCCCAGGCAAAAGAAAGCTGGAAGAATACACCTCCACCAAACCACACCTGCAAGATATGCTAAACTGGCTGCTATAAGAAGAGGAAAAAAAAGGAGTGAGAGAGAGAGGGACACAGGTACGAAGAGAGGAAAACTGCAATGAATAAATACCTGTCAATAATAACCTTAAATGTTAATGGAAGAAATGCTCCAATCAAAAGACATAGGGTATCTCAATGGATAAGAAAACATAACCCACACATATGCTGCCAAAAGACACCCACCTCAGAACAAAAGATCTACACAGACTCAAAGTGAAGGGCTGGAAACAAATATTCCAAGCAAATGGATAGGAAGAAAAAGCAGGAGTAGTAATTCTTATATCAGACAAAATAGACTTCAAAAAAAAAGCTGTAAAAAGAGACACAGAAGGACACTTCATAATATTCAAGATAAGAATCCATCAAGAAACCATAAACATTATAGACATATATGCACCCAACATAGGAGCACCCAAATATATAAGGAAAGTCTTAGAGGTCTTCAAGAAAAATATAGACAGCAATACACATATACCAAGGAATTTTAATACTCCACTGTCAACAATGAATAGATCTCCAAACAAAATATCAACAAAGATATTGCAGCATTGAACAATGCCCTAGATAAAATGGACTTAACTAAAATATATATAGAACCTTTCTTCCCAAAGAAGCAAAACACACATTCTTTTCAAATGCACATGGAACATTTTCAAAGATAAACCACATGATAGGTCACAAAACAAGCCTCAACAAATTCAAGAAAATTGAAATCATATCAAGCATTTTCTCTGATCACAAGGAACTGAAACTAGAAACCAACCTCAAAGTAAAAACTCAAAAACACTCAAACTCATGGTGATTGAATAGCATGCTATGAAACAATTAATGAGTTAAGAATGAGATCAAAGAAAAAACCAAAGTTTCTGGAAACAAATGAAAATGAACTCTCAACAATCCAAAACTTATGGGACACAGTGAAGGCAGTCCTGAGAAGGAAGTTCATAGCGATACAGGCCTACCTAAAAAAGATTAAAAATTTTCAAGTAAAAAACCTAATCATAAATCTACACAAACTTGAGAAACAACAAAGACAGCCCAGAGCAAGTAGAAGGAAGGAAACAGTCAAGATAAGAGCAGAATTACATGACATAGAGACTAAAGGAACAAATCTAAGGATCAATAAATCCAGGAGGTGTTCTTTGAAAAGATAAACAAAATTGACAAGCTGTTAAGCAGACTCATCAAGAAAAAAAGAGAGAGGACCCAAATAAACACAATCAGAAATGAAAGAGGTTATATTACAACTGATACCACAGAAATACAAAGGACTGTAAGAAATTACTACAAAGAACTATATGCCAAGAAATTTGAAAATCTAGGTGAAACGGACAAATTTCTAGAAATAGGTAATCTTCCCGAACCGAATGAAGAAGAAGCAGAAAGCCTGAACAGACCAACAACAGCTGACAAAATCAAGGCAAAAATCAAAAAACTCCCGACACACAAAAGCCATGGACCAGATGGTTTCATAGGAGAATTTTACAAAACATTTAAGGAAGAGCTAACCCCCATCCTTCACACAATATTCCAAAAAATTCAAGAAGATAGAAGACTCCCTATGAAGATGGTGATCACCATACCTGACATCAACCTATATTACAAGGCCACAGTAATCAAAACGGTCTTGTACTGGCATAAGAACAGACACATAAACCAATGGAACAGAATACAGAGTCCAGAAATAAGCCCAAGTCTATATGGTCAATTAATATTTGACAAAGGGGGCAGAAGCATAGAATGGAATAAAATTGGTCTCTTTAAAAAATGGTGTTGGGAGATCCAGACAGCTACATATTAAAAAATGAGACTTGACCACCAATTTACACCATACACAAAAATAAACTCAAGAAGCATAAAAGACTTAAATACAAGTCATAATACCATAAAAGTCTCAGAGGAGAAGATAGGCAGGAAAATCTCAGCTATTCCATACAGCAACATTTTCACTGATATGTCCCCTGGAGAAAGGGACATAAAGAAAAGAATAAACAAATGTGACTTCTTAAAATGAAAAAGCTTCTACGTTGCTAAAGAAAATGCCAGCAAAATGAAAAGGGAACCAACTACATGGGAAAATATGTTTGCCAATGATACTTCAGACAAGGGTTTGATCTCCAAATTATATAAAGAACTCACACGACTCCATACAAGAAAGACAAACAATCCAATTAAAAATGGGCAAAAGACCTGAACAGACACTTCTCCAAGGACATACAAACTGCCCGGAGACATATGAGAGGATGCTCAGAGGAGGCTAGCATCACTAGCCATCAGAGAGATGCAAATTAAAACCACAATGAGATACCACTTCACACTGGTCAGAATGGCCATCATAAACAAATCAACAAACAGCTAGTGTTGGAGAGGATGTGGAGAAAAGGGAACCCTAGTGCACTGTTGGTAGCAATGCAGACTGGTGCAAACACTATGGAAAACAGTATGGAATTTCCTCAGAAAACTAAAAATGGAACTGCCTTTTGACCCAGCAATTCCATTCCAGGGATTTTACCCTAAGAATTCTTAAACATGAATTCTAAAGAATCCGTGCACCCCAATGTTCATAGCAGCACAATTTACAATAGCCAAGTGCTGGGAGGTACCTATCAGTAAATGAGTGAATCAATAAACTGTGGTACATTTACACAATGGAATTCTATGCAGAAGAAAGAAAGAAGGAGCTCCTACTCTTTGAGTCAACATGGATGGAACTAGACAGCTTTATACTAAGTGAAGTAAGCCAGGTGGTGAAAGACAAATACCATATGATCTCACCTATAAGTGGAATCTAATCAACAAAACAAACAAGCAAGCAAAATATAGCCAGAGACATTGAAATTGACAACAAACTGAGACAGTAACCTCAGGGGAAGGGAGAGGGAAATAACTTGGGAAAGATAGAAAGGGTCATAAATGAACATGTATAAAGGACCCATGGACAAAGCCAAAGAGGGGTAGGATTGAGGGTGGGAGGTTGGGGGTGGGTTTGGTGGGGCAAAGTGGAGGTGGGAAAATGGAGACAACTATATTCAAACATCTATAAAAAATTTCAAAAAAAAATTACTTCCCGCCCTCAATCCCACTATCAATAAGAAATGAACCAGTGTTACTAATGTTGTAAATAAATTAAGACTATGAAAGAAAGGAGCTCAAATATGAGATGCCTTACTGAAAGGAAAATGATTTTAAGAGGTAGTGGGAGGAACACTAATAAGAGTGGGATTCAGAGCAATGCAAAGAGAGGAAGTAAAATTTACATAATGAGTAAAAAAAGTAATGAAGAAGGTGGAATATGCACAAAATTGATGGACAAGAAATGAATGTTAAAAAGGTATGTAGTAAAGAAAATATCATAAATCATGGAAAAGACCACAGTGGATTTCGTCTCTGTAGCCTCTAGTATTTACTACTGTTTTTCTTTCTGGATCCGCCTCTCATGATGTCAGTTGGTGACCCTGTCTGACCTTAGGCAGCCTGCTTGAGACTTCAGGGATCTATTGTCTGTGGCTGTCTCCTTCAGTTGTTAATCTAGTTACACTGCATTCAGCAGTGAGGCTTAAGCACCATAGGGTGGGGCAGAATCACTCCTGAGGTTGGGGCTATTGTTTCCCTTTGGGCTGCTGCTGCTCAGAGGGGAGTGGTCTGCCTGAGCAGGATGGCTGTTGCCATATGGAGGATGAGTCAGCACCAGGAGCCCAGTGGCTACTCTCTCAGTTTTCTCCCTGAAGCTTCCACATCCCCTGTCTCTCCTCAGGCCTCTCTAGAACACTCTGCCCCCATCTTTGCCAGAGCCCAGGGTAAGTGACTGCAAATGAAAATTTGTATGTTGGCCCTTTAAACAGCTCTTTGCATCTCCAGCCATCCATCTCTGGCAGAGAGCAACCCTTCTGCTTTTCGCCACTGGGGGTGATCTGTGTACTTTCTGGGCTCTGATGCTCTAGCCTGGGGATCCCAGCTTAGGGTTCAGACCCTACTCTTCTCTGAGGGATCCAACTGGCTGGTTAATTATTCCTCTGGTACACTACCATCTGTGGGCGCCCAACCAGCCTTCTCAAGTCTCCAGCACACTCCTTACCAGTCAGGTTGTGCTGAAGCTGATTCTTATGTCTATCCAAGGCTATAAGGCTTCTCTCTCTGTATTTTTCAGTTGTTTGTTCTGGGTTATTTCTCCACAATTTAGTTGTAATTCCATATTGGTCCTTGAAGGAGGTTAGTGTGACTTCCATTCACTCCTCCGCCATCTTGCCTGCCTTTGCATTCTGATTGGTCAAAACTCTCAAGCATTGTTTGCTTTTGAATGACAAGACCCAGAATCTCAGGTCAAGATTCAGTACTGCTGGAAAGTCTTACCACACGTGTTCAAGATGTCTCCCATGATTTTTGGGGAGACCTTGATCCAGGACTTAAAGGATAAAACTAAAAGGAGAAACTATCACAATATGTAGATTGCTTCTTAATTAGCAGGAAATCATTTCAGCAATGTTTAACTAATACTGTAGCTACCTTGAACCATCTGGCATCTTGCACACCTGGCATTGGCATGGAAGGCCCAGATATGCCAACAAGCAATAAGGTTTTTTGGATTCCTGTCTGCATCTGACAAAAGGACTCACTGGAAACAGAACAGAAACTGTAATTCAGATGAGAGTTCCCAATACCAGGAAACAGTTAAGAGGAATCTGGGAAAGACATGCTGGTAATACATGTGAATTCCAAACTTTGGCCTTATTGCTAAACCATCATGTGAAAGTCTGAAAGGACCAGAATACAGTCCTTTAGAATGGACAAAGGAGTGCACTCAGGCTTTTGAGTCCCTGAAGATGCACCTGGACTTTGTACCAGTCTTGGGACTTCTAAATCTACTAAAGACCTTTCAACTATATATTCAGGAAAGGCAGGGAATTTCCATAGGTATCCTCACCCTAATACTTAGTGACATTACACAACCCATCACATACTTGCCAAAGAAACTAGATCACACAGTTCGGAGGTGGCCAACCTGCTTGAGAGCTGTGGCAGCCACCAGCGAGCTTTTACCAGAAGCTGAGAAGTTTTTTTAGAACAGCCTATCACCATTTCTCTGCCCCACCAAGTGTTGAGCCTGCTAGAGTAAAAACAAATTTTGTGGTCACTGCTGAGTGAGCAGGTACCAAGCAATTCTTCTTGATAATCCCAATGTCCCCCTCAAAACTGTAAGTTAAATCCTGCTTCCCTTCTCTCAGAGCCTGACTTGACCATACTGATGCATAATTTTGCTAAAATAGTTGATGAAGCTTATTCTAGCAGAATTGACTTATAGGATCATCCTCTAGAAGAGGCAGACTAGACTCTATATGCAGATGGAAACAGTTATATGGACAAAGTAAACAGAAGGGCTGGATGTACGGTTGTAACTCTTGAAGGAATAGTAAAAGCCAAGGCCTTACCACTGAGAACATCTGATGAGAAAGCAGAACTGATTGCACTGACGAGGGCACTAGAATTGTCACACAAAAAGAAAGTGAATGTGTATATCAACTTTAGGTACAATTTCCTAATTATGCATGCACATGGTTCAATCTAGAAAAAAAGAGGACTATTATTAACCTCCAATAAAAAAGGAAATTAAGTGTGAAGCAGAAATTTTTAAATTACTACAAGCTGTCCAGGTATCTTTGCCAGTGGCAGTTATGCACTGCCCTGGGCATCAGAAAGAGGCTACTGAAGTAGCTAAAAGAAATAATCCTGCCAGTCACTGAAAGAAGCTGCTAAAGGAACATTTATAATGCCTTTGACACTTGTTCTAGACTTGTCACAATTTGACACTGAATATTTGACTACAAACTTAGAAAAACTTAAGAGATGGGGTTTTGATGAATAAGGTCCTGATAGTAGATGATGATATTTGATGATAATAGATGGAGAAAGACTAGGAAAGGAGCTACACTTCTTCCTTGGCACTTAGTAGAGCCAGTTGTGAAGTATTCACATGAGACCACTCACTACGAAAGGGATTCATTAACCACCTATATTAACACATTGCATACTGCTCACGAGTTTTCGCGTTTTTCGTGTGCCATCTGTTATGGACCTTAGCTGTCAACACACTGTCTTGTCCACATCGAATGAAGCAATATCATTGGTGGAAACCGTGCAGGTCAATCTACGAAAAACTGTCTAACTGCACGAACCCATAAAGCATTGCAGTCACATTGTATTTTGGTCATTCGAATAGTCTTCGTCTTCAAGTTCCTGGCACTTTTAGAAATGCCCCCTCTCAGAAAAAGGAAGGAAACCAACGAAACTGATACGCTTCCGGAAGTATTTAACGATAATTTATCAGATATTCCTAGTGAGATCGAAGATGCGGATGACTGTTTTGACGATTCCGGAGACGATCTGTAGTTATGATGATTTAAATAATGTGCAGTTTGCCCCAAAACGTGCAGTCCCTGGAGTATCTCTTAGAGATTTCTATGCGGTATGCAATGTGTTAAACTGTTGTTCACAGGTCCTGGAATTTCTAAAGCCATACAAAAAGTAATTACTAGATGTGTGCCGGAAGAACAACCCCAGGACTTATTCTCATCAAAAGAAGTAATGGAAACAATACCAAGAGCAGTGTCCATTTGAGGACTGGCAAACAGACTTTACCCACATGCTAAGAGTCCAAGGGTGGAAATATTTGTTAGTGTTTGTTGATACTTTTTCAGGATGGGTAGAAGCCTATCCTATTAGAACTGAGAAATCCTCAGAGGTAGTGAAAGCCCTATGGAAGTAAGTAATTTACCATTTTGGCCTACCCAGCAGTGTTCAGAGTAATAATGGACCTGCTTTTGCTTCAAAAATTACACAGAAGGTTAGTAAATTTTTAGGAATCAAGTGGAGACTGTACATGGCATGGATACCTCAGGCTTCTGGGAGGGTAGGACAGATGAATCACAGCTTGAAGAAAAATATAGCCAAGCTGTGTCAAGAAGCTCATCTCCATTGGGATCAAGTTTTACCTATTTCCCTGCTCAGGATAAGGGTGGCTCCATGAAGTGGAATTCAATTGAGTCCTTATGAAATTCTCTACAGAAGACCATTTCATGCTATGTTTGGGGTAGGAGCTATGTATGTAGATTAAGAAATGAAGGTAAAGAACTATGTACAATGTTTACTCAGACGTTAGCTGTAATTAATGACCTTGCTTGTCAGACCTCTCCCCTACAAGTTTGTTACATTACTTGGAGATAAGCCTGGAGATAAGATGTTACTCAATATTTAGAATATAGGATTCCCAAATATCCAACTAGAAGGAAGTGGCCTTGGAATGTACTCCTTACCAACCCAGCCATGACGTAATTGACAGGAATAAAACCTTGGATTCATCACCAGAGCAAAGAAAGCACTGCAAGAACAATGGACCACTGAACTGCAAGAAAACATGAAAGTCATCTTTTAAAAACAATGATGTATTCTTTTCATTACTTTTTATCTTACCCCATGTTATGGAGAAATTATTCCCTTAAATTAGGTTAAAATACTTGGGTATATTTGGCAAAAAATGTTCTAAATATCTCCGACTTTATTCTTGTAGAAGAAACCTATATTGAACAAACTTTCACTTCATGTTTTGTAGATATTTGTACTCCCCTGAAAAGTCTTTGAAATTATACTCTGTTTCCATATCAATAAGACCATAACCTACTCTGATATTTATAACTGGAGGCTTGTGATAATTCTAAAGGACAGGATTTCCCTGAATAGTCACTAATGTAGTGACTTCCAGTCAAGATAGAGGCATAGGTAAACATGCTTCATCTTCTTGTGTAACCACAGAAATAACTACAACTATATCTCAAAACAAATAACACCCAGAACTGTCAGATAATCAAGCTTTAAGGAAGTCTAACAACCACAGATTTAAATAAGCCACATTCATCCAGACAGGTAGGAGGGGCACAGAGATGCAGGGTAGTACAGAGAGGTGGCAGCAGTGGAACAGGTAGTCCCACATTTATGTGTGGTAGATAAAAGTTGTCAGGTACACCTTGAGAGCAAGTGATTCCAGCCCCATGTCAGATCACACAGCCCAGGGTTCTAGCACCAAGAAAATAAATACCCATAACTTCTGACTGTAAAATGTAGTGGGGATTCAGGTGGTAGAAGAAACTTCCAGATCTACAGGAGACTCCACTTAAAGAATTGCGTGGATTTAAAACATATGCAGACCCACCCCCTCTGGGATTCAGCACAAGGGCAACAGTTGGAAGGGTGCCAGTCACACAGGGTGAGTGCCCAGCAAACATCCAGAAGCCAGGCAGTGGGAATGTTTCCTCTCTGAGCCCTCCAGCCACACAGAGTCACAAAGAGATGAAGCAGATTGCCCTGCCCTGGTGATTACCTATGGCTCTGCCCTACACAATTTACAAGTGCCTTTTCTACAATAGGCAATGCTACTATATAGGGAACCTATCCATGTGTGATGTGATCTTGTGGCTTAGCTCTGGTTCTGAACACAGACAGATGTGCGTGGCATGCAGAGAACATCTGTGAATAGGTCTCCCGTGGGAAATCAGGCCTGCATTGCACCTAGGCCACTTTGAGACTTGCTTTTGCTAAAAAATCCCTCACCTTGAATTGAGGAAACAAATGTTTACTGCATATCTTTAAAGTAACTTCCTAAAATCTATGCTAAACCTTTCAAGTTTGGATATAACCAGTTCCACTTTTTTTCCCTTTACATTTGCAAATGACCTTTATCTTAAAGGGATTAGCAACATTCTTTCTTTTGTTATGGTAACCACCTAAAGTGAACCTGTGCATAGTTAATGAGAACCATCCTGGATATGATGTACCTAGAGTGTCAATAAAAGCCTGTCCACGCAAGGGGTCCAGGCCCTCTCTCTCTCTCAGAGACAGTGGCCACGCAGGCCGGCCCTCTCTCAGTCTCTGGCCTGTTCAGGGCCTCTCTCACACTCTCTCACCCTCTCCCAGACCTTTTCTTTCTCTCTCTCTCTCTCTGAGAGAGCAGCCACGCCAGCCCTAGCACTCTCTCACTTAGAGAGTGGCTCGACATCCCTTTTTCTCCACCGGATTCTTTTAGTCTGAGTGAATTTGTTCGTCACTTGTCCGGGGATATAGGACAAGCATTCCACAATGACATGCAGTCCTGCCGGACAGGACCACAACACTACTAAGACGGGAAGTCAAAGCAGCTCTACCTGATACATATCAACAATACAGGGAGGCTGCCAAATTGAGGAGACAAAGAAGTATGGCCCAAATGAAAGAACAGAAAAAGAACTAAATGAAACAGAGATAACCAACCTATCATATGCAAAGTTCAAAACACTGGTGATCAGGATGCACAACGAACTCATTGAGTATGGCAACAAAATTAAAAAGACCCAGGAAGAAATTAAGTTTACACTAAGTAAAATTGAGAAAAATATATAGGGAACCAACAATAGAGGAGATAAAGCCAGGATTCAAATGAATGATTTGAAACATAAGGAAGAAATAAGCATTCAACCAGAACACAAAGAAGAAAAAAGAATTAAAAAATAACAAGGATAGTATAAGGTGCCTCCAGGACATACCATCATCCAAAATCATCCAAATCATCAGGATGCCAGAAGGAGAAGAGGAAGAGCAAGAAATTGAAAACTTATCTGAAAAATAATGAAAGAAAACTTCCCTAATTTAGTGAAGGAAAGAGACATACAAGTCAAGGAAGCACACAAGAGTCCCAAACAAGTTGGACCCAAAGAGGACCACACCAAGGCATATCATAACTAAAATGCTAAAGATACAGAGAGAATCTTAAAATCAGCAAGAGAAAAATAGATAGTTACTTACAAAGAAGTTCCCATAAGACTGTCAGCTGATTTCTCAAAAAAAACTTTGCAGGCAAAAAGGAAGCGGCAAGAAGTATTCAAAGTGATGAAAAGCAAGGACCTACAAGCTAGATTACTCTGTACAGCAAAGCTATCATTTAGAATGGAAGGGCAGATAAAGTGCTTCCTATACAACACAAAGCTAAAGAAGTTCATCATCACCAAGCCATTATTACATGAAATATTAAAGGGACTTATTTAAGAAAAAGAAGATCAAATCTATGAACATTAAAATGGCAACAAATTCACAACTATCAAAAACTGAATCTAAAAAAAATATATACCACAAAGTAAAAAACAACCAGAATAGGAACAGAATCGTAGATATGGAGATCATTTGGAGGGTAACCAGCTGGAAGACGAGAGATGGAGAGTGAAGAAAAGGTGCAGGAATTAAGACACATAACTGACAGGTACAAAATACGTGTATATCTAGAATAATATAGGAAATGGAGAAGTGAAAAAATTGATGTGCATGAACCATGGACATGAACTAAGGAGGTGGGGATTGCTGGAAGAAATGGGGGTACCAGGTGGAGGAGGGCAGTGGGGACAAAATTGGGACAACTCTAATAGCATAATCAATAAAATATATTCTTTAAAAGGTTACTAATGTGGCCCCAGCTGGGGAGTATGCAACTTTTGTCACCTGTACTAAAACTGTTTTATGCTTTCAGCGGATACGGAGATGAATTGCAACACCATCACTAATGCATCTTATGCCTTTAGTCATGTCAAATTGCCTGAAAGATGGTTTCTAACATGTGAAAGAAATGTTTATTCCTGTCTTCCAACAAACAGTTCTGTAAAACCATGCTCTTCTGAAAGACTGAAGATGTTTATACCTCATAGGCCCCACAACACCTGGATTTGATGGGAACTCTCCCTTGCACCTGACTGTAACCATGATTTTCACCTTTTTAGCCCTGCTGAATATATACCTTTGACTATATTGTAATGCCAGTCATGGCAACCTCTTTGACTATAGAAATAAGTAGATTAGCCTGCACTATGGTAAAGGCTTTGAATGTCACCTCTCAAGCCATTAATACCATCAGTAAAGATAGAGTAAGTTATAGAAGCAGTATTAAAAAATCACACAGACATAGACTACCTCTATTTAAGACATAATCATGGATGGAAAGAATTTAAAGGACTCTGCTGCCTCAACCTGACTGATAATTCACAGTTCACAGAGCATTAAAGCAAGCAAATGAAGTAGTGTCCAAGAGAAAGAAAAGAAAGAGATTCTTTGGTATTTATGTGTCTAAACTAACCTCCTGGCTACCTAGTATTACTGGTCTAGAGAGGCCTCTGTTCTTTTCATTCTTTTTATCTTTGTCAGTATAATAGCATGTTGTTGCATACAATATGCCCCTTTATGTGGATCTGCAACTAAATGTATTTCTAAATCCCCTATGAGACTTTCTAATACTAAGATACATGCTCAATAGCAAAATGTTTACTTCTATATGAACTAACCTCATAGAAATAAGATAGTTAACAACTAACAGAGGGAATTATGGGGGAACTCAATAGTTAAAATTTTTTAGTTTTAGCTTTTAGTTAATAGGGTTATTGATTAATGCATGTACAAAGCTGTTGTTCCAAGAACTGGAATGTATGACTGAACCTACACTAGTTTCAGGAGGACTGAAAGCAATTCAACTTTTGTGCCCCAAGACAACTGTAAGCCATCAAGATAGTATGAGTCATTGTGTTTCAGGGAGGGAATTCCTGCTGACCAGGATGCAGATAAAGAATCACTGGTGATGCTATAAAAATTGCTGGACTGCAGCTTTTATCTGATTAACTTTTTCCCTGTATTCCAAACCCTTTACCTAATCTTTTCTTCTCCTTAGGAAAAACACCAGCTTGAGATGAGATGTTAAAATGGTTTGTAGGGTACATAACCTGCAATCTTCTCAGATTGCTGGCCATCTAAATAAAGCAACCACGAATTTCAATCCTTGTCTCTACTTATTGGTTCTTATAGTGACAGGCAGCACAAAGGCTGACTTTTCCAGCTTTACCTTCTTTAAATAATCAGCCATTTACTTTATTTTTCTTGTTGGAGAAAGTAATTTTGTGGATCTAAAATGTGCAGGAGAGTATTCAGGATTCCAGAGTTAACAGGAGACTGCCAGGAAATCTAAGAGGAGAGAGGAAATGAAAACAGGGAAAGGATTACAGTGGCCTTGTAATATAGTTTTTATCAGGTATTGCGATCCCTTCTACTCTGTTCTTGTTTTTCAAAATTGCTATGACTATTTGGGATTGTTCATGGTTCCATAAAAATTTTTGAAATGTTTTTTATATCTGTGAAATATGACATTGGTATTTTAATAGGGATTGTGTTAATCTATAAATTGCTTTGGGTAGTATGGACATTTGGATGATGTTAATTCTTCCAATCCCTGAACATGGTATATGCTTCCATTTGTTGTGTCTTCCTTAATTTATTTCTTCAGTGTTGTGTAGTTTTCTGAGTACAGGTCTTTTACTCCTTGGTAAGGTGTAGTCCTAGTACTGGCATAAGAATTGACACATAGACCAATGTAACAGAATAGGGAGCCCAGAAATAAACTAATGTCTCCATGGTCAATTAATATTCCACAAAGGGAGCTGAAGCATAAAATGGAGTAAAAATAGCCTCTTCAACAAATGGTGTTGGGAAACCTGGACAGCTACATACAAAAAAAGAAAAAGAAACTTGGACACAAACTTACACCATACACAAAAATAAACTCAAAGTGGATAAAGAACTTAAATATAAGTCACAACACCAAAAAACTCATACAAAAGAACATAGGAGGGAAAATCTCAGATATTCCAAGCAAAACTATTTTCATTGATATGTCCCCTAGAGCAAGACACATGAATGAAAGAATAAACAAATGTGACTTCATTAAGTTAAAAAGCTTCTGCATGGCTAAAGAAAATATCAGCAAAATGAAAGGGGAACCAACTATATGGGAAAATATATTTGCCAAGGATGCCTCGGACAAGGGTTTGATCTCAAAATATATATAAAGAACTCACATGACTCCACTCCAGGAAGACAAACAACCCAATTATAAAGTGGGCAAAGGACCTAAACAGACACTTCTCCAAGGAGGACATACAGAGGACCCAGAGACATGAAAAGATGCTCAGCATCACTAGCCATCAGAGAGATGAAAGTTAAAACCACAATGAGATACCACTTCTCACTGGTCAGAATGGCCATCATAAACAAGTCAACAAACAACAAGTGCTGGAGAGGTTGTGTAAAAAGGGAACCATAGTACACTGTTTGTGGCAATGCAGACTGGTGCAGCCACTATGGAAAACAGTATGGGGTTTCCTCAGAAAACTAAAAATGGAACTGCCTTTTGATCCAGCAATTCCATTGCAGGGATTATACCCTAAGAATCCTGAAACACCAACTCAAAAGAACCTATGCACCCTGTTGTTCACAGTAGCACAACTTACAATAGCCAAGGGTTGGAAGCAACCTAAGTGCCTGTCAGTTAATGAGTGGATCCAAAATGTATGGTACATTTACACAATAAAATACAATGCAGCAGAAAGAAAGAGGAGCTCCTTCCCTTCATGACAGCATGGATGGAACTAGAGAGCATTATGCTAAGTGAAATAAGCCAGGTGGTGAAAGACAAATACCATATGATCTCACCTTTAAGTGGAACCTTATCAACATAACAAACAAGCAAGCAAAACATAACCAGAGACATTGAAATAAAGAACAAACTGACAGTAACCAGAGGGGAGGTGGGAGACGATAACAGGTGGAAAGGGGGGAAGGGTCATCAACAAACATGTATAAAGGACACATGGACAAAGCCTAAGGGGGTGGGATTGAGGGTAGAAGGTGGGGATGGTTGGGGTGGTGGGGGGAGTAGGGATGGGAAAATGGAGACCAGTGAACTTCAACAACAATAAAAAAAGGATATAAGTAATCCCATTGATAATATTTTTGTTATTTTATGTTGAAATTGTATTTTGAAAATACTGCATTAGATAAAGTATGTTAAAGTTAGAAAAAAAATGGGCAAAGAACCTGAACAGACACTTCTCCAAGGAGGACATACAGAGGACCCAGAGACCTATGAAAGGATGTTCAGCATCACTAGCCATCAGAGAGATGAAAATTATAACCACAATAGATACCACTTCACTCCAATTATAATGGGCATCAGAAACAAATCAACAAACAAGTACTGATAAGGCTGTGGAGAAAAGGGAACCCTAGTGCACTGTTGGTGGGATTGTAGACTGGTGCAGCCACTATGGAAACCAGTATGGAATTTCCTCAGAAAACTAAAAATGGAACTGCCTCTTGACCTGGCTAAGAATCCTAAAACACCAATTCAAAAGAACATATGCACATAGCAATGTGATTTACAGTATAGCCAAGTGCTGGAAACAGCCTAAGTGCCCATCAGTAAATGAGTGGATCAAAAAACTGGTACATTTACATAACGGAATACTATACTGCAGAAAGAAAGAAGGAACTCCTACTCTTTGAGATAGCATGGATGGAACTAGAGAGTATTATACTAAGTGATATAAGCCAGGTAGTGAAAGACAAATACCATGTGATCTCACCTATAAGTGAAACCTAGTCAACAAAACAGACAAGTGGGAAAATATAACCAGAGACATGGAAATAAGAACAAACTGACATTGACCAGGGGGGTAGAGGGAAGGGGTCATGGGGTAAAGAAGGGGAAAGTTCAAGTCAAGGAACATGTATGAGGGAGGTGGGTGGTGGATAGTGCAGGGGAGAGTAATGGGGGCAAATGTGGAAAACTGGAATTGAACAACAATAAAGAAATAAAATTAAAAAATTTTTATTTAAGATTTTATTTACTTTATTTTTTAGAGGGGAAAGAGAGGGAGAGAAACATCAATGTGTGGTTGCCTCTCACACAGCCCCCCACTGGGGATGTGGTCAGCAACCCACCAGGCATGTGCCATAGACTGTGAATCAAACTGAGCCACATCAGCCAGGGCAAGCTAAAAAATTTTTAAAAACTTCATTGTCTTGAAGGGTATGGTCATGCAAGGGCTTATATGGGTATTATATAAGGCTTTTCTATGGCCCCCCCTTGTTTCTCTTCTTAAGGGGGTCTACCACATGACTAGTGATATACCAGAAGAGGAAAGGTCAGAGGAGGGATTTAACTGCATGACCAACTATCTGAAAGGTCAGGAGGTCTAAACTACAAGACCAGCTGATAGGGGAGGAAAAAATCACCCTGGGGGCAAGGTCCCACCCTACAATACTTGTACTCCCAGTTTTGCTCATTGCTAGGCACCCTAGCTTTCCACCCTTGTCCTTCCCTCCTTGGCCTATCCTTCCTATTCTGCTGCTATTTGTCGAACTGCCTACTATATCACAGGGAGCTGAGTTCTAGCATCTGGCTTCAGAATGTGGCCTCTCAAATGGAACAATTGGGTCTTGTCCTTGCAAATCTTTCCTGAGAATTTTATTGTCAAATAAACCAGCTTTTTTTTTCTCCTCACCTGTCTAGTCTTTCACATTTTTGACTCTTAGGATAAAATCAATAATCAAAGGAGTACAGTCATGAGTGGTTATAATGTTGGAAAAATACATGGTCATGTAGATATAAATGTTCAATAGCTGGTATTAAACAGTCTCAAGATCCAGGATTTATATTCTTCTTATGAGATATTAGGAAATCTTGCAATGTGGTGTTCCTGAATAGAACCAAAGTCATTTAACTGGAATATAAACAACATAAGGGCAGAAACTTATGTTATTATTTTTAAATATTCATTTAATTTTTTTATCTTATCCTATTTTATATTTTCACTGCCACAGCCCTAAGGCTGCACCCTCTCACACACAGCCAGCACTGACTCAATATTTATTGGATGAATGATAATTAGAAATACCTTAAATATTCACCAAAAAACCCACAAAAAAAACAAAAACCCTAAAGAGGAAAAATGAAGTAGGATATATCCACCCTGTGGAATAATTTGTGGTATTTTCTTTGAAAGGAAAAAGAGGAAGTGTTCCCATGGAAAGAGCCTAGGAAACATCAAGTGAAAAATTTGTCACAGAACAGTGTGGTTGGTATGACTGCATTTTTGTAAAAAACAAAATATTTTTGAATACATACATGCGAATACAGAGAAAATAGAACAGTAAGATATACAATAAAATATTAATGATTACATTTGGAGGAAGGTATAGCTTTCATATCAGAAGTTAAAATGGTACTCAATTTTGCCTGCAGAGACAATTATTTCAGATGCCAAGGGAGTGTGAATGTGCATAACTCAGACAAGAAATGTTTGAGAACTACTATCATGTCTTTTGAAAATGGGGAAGAGTAGACAACTTGTACAGGATTTCTTTAGGGAGGTCACTGCCAGGAGACAGAGGTGAGTGAGACTGGCAGTACACTGCTGGAGGAAATATTCAGGGGAGGGCCTAGGACAAAGTGGACGAGCTAGGTGGAGAAACAGCGACCGCACAAGTCCAAAGTCCTCTTTCTCGCCAGCACAATCAGGGAGAAAAGATACCATGGTACTAAATTTTTGGGTTTTTTGGATTATCTCGCGATGCCTCAGAGAAACCATCCTCTAGTGATCTCTGCTTTTTATTAAGCGTCTTTGTCCCAAGTCTCGCGGCTTCCAAAAAATACCGCGATGTTTCTGCTTTTAACCGTTTCCGTTAACAGTTCCTGTGAGCGTATTTAAAATTTTTTAATAGTATAGGTTGGTAAATTGTTTTTACATACTATTGAAATACGTATTTGTTTCGGAAAATAAGGGGAAAAAAGGAAGCTCGTGTCAGAAGTGGGATTCGAACCCACGCCTCCCTTCGGAGACCAGAATCCCCAACAAGGAAGCACAGCTTGAGTCTGGCGCCTTAGACCACTCGGCCATCCTGACACCGTGGGTGGCGGTGTGGATTTTTCATTAAAATTTCAGATGCCAAGGGAGGCGTGTCTGTGACATACCCTACAGGAATATTTATGCCAGGGTCACTAGATAATTCACGGGATAGGGAAAAAAAAAACACTTGTAGGTTGAAAAGAAAGACTTTGAGGGATTAGAAAAATATGTTAATGCATAAAACTGAACATAGATCTCCCAGAGGACTCACAACTGTCATCCGCATGTGGAGAAGAAGGGCGTACAAAGCTGTCCTGTGTTCAGACAGCCCTTGATTTCGCCAGGTAGAAGGAACAATTTGCGGAGGTCGTCTCGTTGGCTTTCTAGCCTCTACTCCTCAATGAAATCTGGAGCGTGATTAGCCTTCCCCTAGGGTTTGTTTATTTTGAAGATAGTGGAGAAAAAAAAAAAGCAAAGAAATGACCCCGAGTCTTTGGCATGGCCCCCGTTCTCCTCCTTTATCTGGGTTCCTTTTGTACCCGTAATTGCTTTGCCGCTCCTTCGTGATGAATTTCTTTTGGGCTCCGGGAAGTGACAGCGGGGAGCAGTCTAGGAAAGTCCTTGTGGGGCGCGACTTCTGGTGAGGGTCTCCCGCCGGGGGTGGAGGGACACAGTCTCGCCCCCGAGGGGTGACTCGAATGCTCGACACTGCCAGTCCGGGACAGGAGCGAACTTTCAGGGACATGGCGGGCGAGATTCAGGGTACCGCGCCACATCTCTTACCAGATTCCTCTAGCTATTCCTCAGCTTTTCGCAAAGCAATCCGAGTTCTGCGTCTGCTCCATCGGAGGGCACATTTTTCAAGGAAGCCCTAAACTAAACAGTAAGAACTGACTCCTCGGTGTAGACGGCGAGCCTCTCTCTAGTCAGGGCGGAGAGTGGGGACGGCAGACGGCGGGGGCGGCGGCTGCTGCCGAGGCCAGCGTGTGCACGCGTGCTGGGCTCTGCAAACACGTTTGACAATTTAACCGCTGTGCTTTGGACCATGAAGTTCGGAAAGGAGAAATATAGATTTGGGAACTTTAAGTAAATTTTGTCTCTATAGGTTGTTTTCTGTATTTATTAACACACAAAGGTTTTCCTTTTTCTTTCAGTAAGGTAAAAGTAAGGTCTCTCTTCTGCATGAAAAATAATTTATTACACTTTAAGTTACTCCCAACATGGCTTCAAAATTTGTAATTATTGCAAAGTACTGCAGATTTCCCGTACTAAAATGGTATTGAACACTGGATTATTTCTAATTTTTCCTTTTCATGATCAACACACTAAAGAACATCCTTGCTTGGATATTTTCAAATACCAGTATTTTTTTCCTCAAATTTCTAGAAGAGGAAACACTACATCAGTTTATCCAGTTTTAAAAGCTTTTGACAAATACTGTCCAAGTGCTTACCAAAAATTTTTAAACAATTTAGATACCCCAAACCTGACCAACACAGAGTATTAAGCAAGAGCAACAGTTTAACAGGTGAAAATGATAAGGCATTGTTATTACAGCTTTATTAGTGAGATTCAACATTCCTGTTTAAAGAATTTTTTTTCCAAATTTTTATTAAGGTATTCTCTTGATTTGTTAATCTCATTATGTGAAAGAGAAACCCTGGTGATGATAGTTTCTATTTACCAAGAACCCAGGCAAAAACTGGAGAATCCCATCAAGTCCCTTAACCACTTAGTCAATTCCCATCTCATAAAAACTAAGAGCTATAAAATTAACAAGGTCCCCATGTCAGTTTAAAAACCAAACTGTGGCCCACATTTACTGTCCTTGTAATGTTATCATTCAATACATTTACTTTTATTCCTGGTCTTTTGTCCCATTCTTCCTTTCTTCCTTTATGCAGGTTAAACTCCTGTTACCTTATTTTGCTTTTGTTTTAAACAGTTTAAAGTTCTTTCTGGATTAAGGTGAGATTATAATTAAACATGTAAATATTTTTACTATTTACTAACTATAACCTCACCAGAAGTCATCCTTTTTATGAAAACACCTTCTACAAGAGGAATTTTGAAAATCCTCCCAAATTACTTTAAATAATGGGGGTAGAGGTGAAAATTGAGATGAGGCTATATTCAAAATGGGACTGACCATAATATTTAAGTTTTTGAAGTTGAGATGGTACTGTATATTTTCTTCATTTTGTGTGTGCTTCAGTGTTTCCATAGTGAAGGGTTCAATACGACGTAGTGTGAGGAAATGACCCATAACCTCATCAAAAGGATGTTACTATTTTGACATTTTTTTACAGTTTTTTTAAATGTATAAGTTGGAAAATATGAAATCTTGCTACACTAAAAGAAATTATCTGTTCCTTTTTCTATTACATTATTTTGTGTATCACAGACCTCATAATGAGTTTGGCAATTACACCCTATACTATTAACCAGATAAATTCTGTACATGCTCTGAATGAGGAAATCTGAATGGGTGAGATATTAAGTGCACCTCAAAAGGTTACCCTCAAATGCCCTGATTACATTTCAAACTTCAAATGCAAAATTAAGCCAACAAACCAGACCTGAGAAATTTATAATTAAGCTAAAAATAAAAGGCCTTTCAAAGTGAGGGGCAACAAGTTTTTTTGTGTGTTTTTTTAGTATCAGAAAGAATAGCTATTCAGGAAGCACTGATTCATGCAAAGCCCATATGACGTTCCCATTAGGAGACAAAGGCAATGAGTATATATGAGAAAGGAAATGGTAACAATTACATCAATAAAAGATATTTCTATCATGCAGAAAAGCTAGCTAATATAGTGATGTTAATTCTAAACAATGTTTTTAATTTTCAGTCCAGTAGTCATACTGCTTTCTTGTTACCATTGCAAACAATTTTTTTAGGGGGGCACACTGTCACCCTAGGACAAATCCAAAGGTAATTTTGCTGTTTTAACATTTCAAAGGTTTGAGGCATAAGACCCTCAAGGCAGTACCTCTGGTATGGCAGTTCCTGCTCTATTTTTTTTTCACCTCCAAACAGAAAAAGGAAATGTAACTGGGGCATTACTGTCAAACTGAAATACAGAGATCCTCAAATAACATTTCATTATAACACTGATGAGATGCCACACTCTTGTTTATATCTTAAGCTTACAGTAATATCGGTTTCATTACACTATGTTTCCCTTTGACCACATTAAGTGAAGACTTAATTGTATTGTTTGCACTTGGAAATCTAAGCTACTCCATTAACATCTGAAGCAAAACCAACTCCCTCACAACAATCTACACTAATTTGGCTGGGCCTTCTCATTATTCTTCAGAGACTTCACATATGAGGAATTTCTGGAATAAAAGAGGGGCAGGGGGTTAGTGATTTAATTACATAAATAAGTAAAATTTACTGCACGACCAATACTGACCTCTCAGCCTCAAGAAAAAAGGGCACCAATTAAATTTTAGACCCAGGATTTCAGCTTCCTGCAGACATTGTGGTCCATACTGTCTTCAGTAGTACACAATTTTTCACTTATCCACAAATCTTTTGTTGTTCTCCACTTTCCATGTTATTTGTTTTTCTCCTAACTAATTTCAACTTTTTCACCAACAGAAGCCATGTTCTCTCCTATTCTTAGGTATCAAGTTCAGCTGAACATACCCAACACTGGTTAACTGTGTATTTCAGTAAAAAAATCGGTGTCTTTCATTTTTGAAGAGGCAACCCACCTACCATTGGTACACTAATGACCTTTTGAGTTTTGCTTTTTATTTTGCTGGGAGATGTCTATCTACACTCTGGTTGGGATGCAGAAAATGGAATGGCTCCCATTTACCATACGATAGCTAATATACTCTTAATTTCACAGTGCCTTTAACTGTTGGGCAGTTTATCAACGTGTATTCTCTCCTCTCACTTGTAAAGATGGAGAGGAGGGGCCTGTTCAGTTCTCTTTCACTCTCTGAATCTGCTCCTTTTAGGCCCTGTCTGCTCCTGGGAAGATGTTCTTTGCCTGCCAGGCCAGTATTAGAAGAAAAAGCAGCTAAAGACACACAATTTTCCTGGGGCAGCAAAAGAACTAAAGAAAGAGGAGGTTTTGAAGCCCTAATGCATAATGAACCTAAGGAAAGAACCAAAGAGGAGCCACACAAAAAAATAAAATGAAGTAAAAATAAAAATTAAAAAAAATAAAACAAATTAAAAAATGCTACTGGGCCCTGTGTCTGCCTTAAGAGGACCAAATCCTGGTTCAATGAATTCAAATGTTGCTTATGTTTTTGCAAATGGGTAAACTTAGAATCATTTACAAGTTCATTTAGACTCATCCAAAATGACAGGGTTTAAAAAAATAAAAAATTTAAATACTTATGAACTTGTCACAAGAACCAGATAACCAGCACACAATAACCTATGTCCTCCCCTTCCTCCCACATACCCCATTGGTAACCACAATCCTTCTGTCCATATTATAAAAAGGGTATCATAAGATATATAGTCTTGAGACTTTTTTCACTAATTATTTTTAGTAAGAATCCCTCTTGTAGTACATCCCCATTGAAATTGAAATAAGCTTGCTGAAGCCAACGAGGTTAGTTATTCCTATTCCAGTTGCCGACGTTATAAAAGATGCTGCTCCTGAAGCACTGGGGGTAAAGTAGACCCTGTTACCCTTTAAGACAGGGGTGTCAAACTCATTTTCACTGGGGTACACATCAGCCTTGCAGCTGCCTTCAAAGGGATGAAATAATTTTAGGACTGTATAAATGTAACTACTCCTTAACTGTTAAGGAGTTGAAATTACATCGGGCACTTTGAGGGCAACCGGGAGGCTGATGTGGCCCCCGGTGATAATGAATTTGACACCCCTGCTCCAAGAATTCGCTCCATCAGTCCCACAATGACCAGGAGTCCGTACCAAGGTCACATTTTCTTGGACTGTTGTAAGATGCCCTCTTTGTGGGCCCCAATGGACTACATTAAATGAAAGTGGAATGTAATCTTGATTGGTACTCTTCACCCAATCTTCCAGTTGCAGATCCTTAAGCCTAGAGCAGTTACTAAGCTAGGTATCCCAAGTACTGGCACTCCAAAGGCTCCCAGTCTCTGCTCTACCTTCCCTTGCAGAAAAGCATAATACAGATATACTTATATAGTGGGGCAGGCTGTGATTTGATCAATTATGTGTTCCATCTCAATTTATATCCTGGCTCTGCTGCTTCCTGACTGTGCACCTTAGATAAGTCACTTTTTCTCTCTGCTTATTTCATCTGTAAAATAAGGACAATAAAACCCATTTTGCAAGGTTGTTATGAACATTAAATGAGTTGTTATGCATAAAGCACTTCATACCATATATATATGAAATATATGTAAAAATATGTATGTATAGATACATATTTTTGGTATCATGTATTTATACTTAAGAGCATTCAGCGAAGCTAACCTAGCCTCATGGAAACCCCTCTCTATAGCACTTGATTATATTATTTTCCTTAAAATCTGGCAGATAAATGAATAGATCAGGACATATAACCAACTCATGATCTTCAGCCATGTAACCCCAATGCCTGGCATAGGACTAAGTGTAGATCAACAAAATCTTGTCTTCTGAGGCCATGTCCAAAACAGAAAAGATACAAATGCCCAGGAATGGAGATGTCCTCTCAGCCTGTGGCAACCTCCATGCCCTAAGGACTTAGCTTGGTGGTTCTAGGTTGGGAAGCAAGTTCTGGACCTTTTGATATATGCCAAGTACTGCTGCATTACCCCACTGCCCATTATCAAAAGGACGTGAAAAGACCCATTCCTAATGAAGTGCCAGGGCTAACCAATACAGAGATCTAGGCACCATTAGAAAATAGTGGTATGATGCAGTGGGAAGTAAAATATTGGCCAGAATAGAAAACCAGCACCATTAACTATTTTCCCTCCCTCCAACATCTACGAACCCAATTCTATCAAGACTCAGAAAACAATGTAAGCAACATCTATACTCACTTCATTTCAAACAGAGGGGCTTGTACCCCAGGTAGAACTAAAAGTCATATTGGGGGCTTGCTCAAAGTGGTAAACCTTAGCCTTCTGACTCAAATACCTTGTGATGCAATGGCCACGGGAAAAGAATTGCCCCTTGATGGGATACACACTAGAAGGGTCAATTTCCCCATCCTCAAAAGAAATGAAGAGGAAGGAACAGGTCAATGAATCCCTGGAATACTATCCCAGAATCCTCCCAAGGGCCATGAGTCCAGAGATGTGATTGGGAGGGGATGTTAAGAACAATGAATGGTATTGGGCAGAAAATTATCCTTGACATGTATCCAGCACCAGGACACACTTTTTAATGAAGCAGACAAAGTTCTCAGGAAAGACAGAAGCAAAGAACACACTGATTAGAACATTATCTCATAATAGAGGTGGGGCCATTTCCCGCATTATTGTAAAATAACTGTGACTAATCAAAACACATATAGCCTTGCTTAATGGAGTGAGTTACTAAAAGTATGGCAGATCGGGAACCAGGGAGAGGAACCATTCCCAGGAGTAAAAACTGGGAAAAAGGGAGCCATGCTGACAGGGCCTCCTAGTTTCATTTGAGTTTCTCAGAAAGAAGGTCCAGTGCATAAATGACAGCAAATACCCATGTCCGCTATGTGGGACTGGACCAGAGGAAGCCAGGCTGAGCCAAGGTGTATCATGAATGGCTTTCCAAATTCAAAGATTATCCATACTCTTTATCCCCTCCAGTAATGTACAAAACCAAAACCTATGACACACTAGAGATGGACATCTGATTTTTATTTCTGAACAATCTTGATGCTTCTCGTTACATCTCATAATTTTCGTGGGGAGAGGATGACAGAGACCATGGCCATCCTGTCTCCCACTGCAGGGGCATGGAAAGTGGTAAGGATATCCAGCTGTGAAGGACAGGAAGTGGCAAGGCAACAAGATCCCTTATGTCTGGGGTAGGATTATGGCCAATAGCCCTTCTGACCTGTACCTCCTCAAGGAGAAGTCTCCATGGAATGACCAGGATTCCCAACATGGCCAGAAAACCCATCAATCCCACTCATGGGGCAGATGATCAGAGGAGCTGCGCTCTTCCCTCCTGAGTAGCTCAGACTGAAATAAGGCCGGACAGGCCCACAGAACGTAGCATGAGAGAAAGTAAAGGTGTGACACCTCTCTGTCACATTGTAGAAGGACACCTCACCAGCATCATAGTCCAAGAAAATCCCCACCCGCTGAAGAGGGTTCCTCAGGGGGAGAGCAGTCATTGGGGAGGTAAGAGCCCAGTATTCCTTCCCATACCACAAGGACACTGCCCAGAATCCATTCTGGGGGGCAGAGGTTACCCCACCTTTTCTGCATACTGAGTCTTCACAGACCCCTATAGTCCACTTGGCTTTATCTCCCACCTCTACCTCCCAATAATGTCTCCCAGCGATGAAGCATGGAGAGCCCAAGACACAGGGAAACAGATTGAAGCGCTCAGGGTTGTCAGGCAGGTCCTGTTGGAGGTAACTGTACCGCACTTGCCGCAGATTGTCAGAGAGGATCAGGCTGGGGTAGGCTGTGTCTGGGTCCAGAGTCACATCCACTGCAGAGACAGAGGGGAAGGGGACGGTCAGTTGAGGGCCAAGAGAGCCCACTAGAACACCCTGCTTCTCTCCTACATGCCTGAGAAAGGAATAAGAGCTCCCTACTATAGGCCAAATTCCATTTTATGATGAAATACATCCTGAATTTAACATTCAAAAAAATGACAGTTTGAATTAGCTGGTTACCTTTTTAAGCCAGAATATATTGAAAACATTGAGATTTTTACCTCTATTCCCATTCTTTCACATCGTAGGCCATATTATACATTATAAACTGAATTTCCCACATACACTCAGAGTTTTGAAATTATGAATGAAGAACTGGGAACCTGGAACAACTTGCCCATCTTTCAATCCACTTTTATATCCTCCACTCCATGGGAGGGTTTACTCGGCACATCCTAACCCTATTCACCTTTTTCTAATGCCCAATAACTGACCCACATGTTCTTCAAAAAGTTGTTTTTACCAGCCCAAGCTATTTACAGTTTCCCTCTCTTAAATCTAAAACTGTGTGTCACCTGTCTCATACTCTGGTATTTAGTATTACAGCACCTTTCAATCATGTGGACTCTTCCTGTTTTATAATCACTGACACTTATTCCTGCATTTACTCTTCATAGTTTGTTCAGAAGAAAGATTCCCAAACATTATCCCTCCAAACCAAAGCTCAGGTGGGCTGCATGAATCCCACAAAAGATTCATAACAGGCAACTTGGTACAGGTGAGCAAGACCCCAGATGGTCAGTTCTTGGTTCAACCATCTGTCCACGACAGTCACTCATTTCTTTCTCATGCCATGGGTATACTTCACACCTCCAACCAGACACAAACTCCCAGGATAGGACTGTGTCTTGTGGTCTTTTGTTACCTCTATAGTACCCTGCACAATCTTAGACAGTATAATACATAAACAAGGTACTCAATTAATAGTTGTTGAAAGAAGTAAATATGGGTCACACCAACCAGTGAATTCCAGTGAAGGAAGACCTGTTGTATATGAAGTCTTTGTCTTCATAAAGAGGATTCCATGCAACAGAAGATGGCCATGTGACTATGGAAAGCACACCCCAGATTTGAGTAACTCTGAGAACACAGATTTACCCAGTCTCCTTGAATATTAGGTGAAGGTATGGTCTAGAGGAGGGGGAAGGAGTTTTAAATCTTTCCCCAAGGTAGAGAGATGGGAAGACACAAGATTCCTAGACTTCCTAGCATTCAGAATGAGTTGAAGTCAACCACGCTTTTCTCCAATCACTCTTTTTGGAAGAATGGTTGGTTTTTGCAAACTACACAGTGCACTGAGGCTGGGCAGGCAGAGCAATGTTGCAGGGTACTAGCAGTGTTCTACTGTTTGGGAATTGCAGTTTTGCTCTGTAAGTATTTACAGCACCTGATCTTGACTTCCTTCTATTTCAAACATCCCTGACTTCAGCTCTGAGTCATTGCAAACACACAGAAACAAGCAATGATTTTTTTAATGGTGTTATCATTTTTACACAGGTAACCTAAAGGATCCAAAATTAGGCTATTTCTAAAAGCATTCAATAGTGGTTATATTCTTAAGAATTTGTCTTTCTTTCCCTGCATAGTTTTTCTATCACTTACCTGAGTATAATTGAGCCTCTCTTAATTCTGAAAAAACAAAAGAGAAAAGAAGTTATGGAACTCTCACATATGTATTTCCAGGAAATACCTCTCTTGAAGGAGCTTTGGTTAGAGACACAGCAGGGGTCTCCACTAAAAACTTGTCAGTCATGCACTGATTCCTTCATAAAACACATGACTCAATCATCCAGTTTTGAGGGAAGGGGGAGGGACTGGGAACTTTGGGTGAAAGGATAACCACATGCCTAACTGACAGCAGTAGCCTATTCAGTCAGACTGAGGCAAGATCAAGGATTCCACGCTCCACTATGCAAGCTGGGTCTGCAAGGGGGATACTGCTCTAAGTCCACATCACCCACAACTCGGCTTTCATAAGCCACCTCTGTTCTAGGGGCTGGGCGGCTTGAGTGATAGACACCTACTACCACACTGGGACAAATAAGACCATTTACTTAAAAGGCACTTTAGCCCTGGCTGGTGTGGCTCAGTGGGTTGAGTGCCAGCCTATAAACCACAGGGTCACCAGTTTGATTCCCAGTCAGGGCACATGCCTGGGTTGTAGGTCAAGTCCCCAGTGGGGGGTGGGGGGCTGTGTGTGAGGCAACCACACATTGATGTTTCTCTCTTTCCCTCTGTCTAAAAATAAAATCTTTAAAAAAAGATTTTTTTTTAAAAGGCACTTTAGAGTTGACAAAGCATTTACACAGATATGTTTACAGTAAGCCTTTGGAGTGGTATGAGGGAGAAGACAAGTGAGAACCAGAGAGAGGAAGGTCATATCTGAACTAATGGCTTCTGGCATCATCCACTGCATTAAGTGAAACTTCTCCCTGTCTGTTTGACTTAGGGACATGTGGGTGTCCCTTAAATCTATGTTGGTAGCTACCAAAAGAGTATGTACCATATTTTGTCATGTATAATGCACATCCAGGTTTTTGGCTCAAACTTTCAGGGAAAAAAATCATTCATTTTAATTTTTTAATTCTATTTATTTATTTATTTATTTATTTATATTTAGATACTTTTTTTAAATTACTTTATCGTTGTTCATTTACAGTTGTCTGCATTTTCCCCCCACCACTCCCCCCCCCACTCCAGCCAATCCCACCTCCCTCCCCTGCTCCCACCCTCCCCCTTGGTTATGTCCATGTGTCCTTTATATAGATACTTGTTTTTTTGTATTATAAAGGAATTTTAGCATTTATTTTTGAACATACAGATATCATTATTGCTTTCTAGAGTTATACTTTTAACACATAAGCATTAATAAAAGAATTAAAAACATTTATATAGATATAGAATTATAAAATGTGCATTCTTATTTTTCTCTCAAAAATTTGGGCAAAAATGTGAGCATTATACACAGCAAAATATGGTATGTGAAAAGATATAATGCAAATTAAGATTCAGCACACATGACATAGTACATTATCAGAGATTATGGAGAAATGTAATTTGTAATAAATAAGAA
>VMDR010008397.1:0-36783 GCA_007922815.1 Macrotus californicus | reverse complement strand
TAGGCTTTTCTTATATTTTCTATGTCTCTAACATTTTTTAATATACTGGTTAGTTACAGAAACTTGTTGACTATCATCGTCTGCTAATTCTAAGATTTGGGTCAGTTCTGGGTCTACTTTGATAGATTTTTCTCCATATTACAGGTCTGTTTTCCTATGTCCTTGCATGTCTAATCATTCTCCATTGGATGCAGATATTCTGTTTTGTGTTCTGGCATGCAGTTTCGTTGCTTGGAAACTATTTCATCCTTTTGAGTCTTGTTTTTAAGATTTTTAGGTGGGATAGCATCTAGTCTCAGGCTGATTTTGCCCATGATTGAGGCATGACTCTGCAGAGTACTCTATCCAGTGCCCTGTGAATTATGAGGTTTTCAAGTTTGGCTGGTGGGAACAGGCGCTGCTGCCCAGCATGAACCCTGAGTGTTGTTCTAATCCTGTGGGGTGGTTTTATGCCCCTAGCTTGGGGGCAGTAGCACACACCGATCAGTGTTCTCCTGAAGCTCAAGGAGGACCCTCTGCAGATCCCTGTGCTTCTCCTCTCCAGTACTCTGTCCCACAAACACTGGCTGCCTTTATTTTCCCCATCTCCTGATTCTTCCTCCTAAATTCAGGGAATCCATCAGGCTCCAGCTGCCACTGCTTGGCAACTCTCTCAAGGCAGTAAGCTGGGGAAATCATGTTGTTCACCTCATGTTCCCCATCTCTCAGACACTGCTCTCTTTCATTACCAGATAATCTGATGTCTTAAAAACCATTGATTCTTTTATTTTGTCCAGTTTTTTTGGTTGTTTCAGATGCAAGACTAAATCTGGTCCCTGTCATTCCATCTTAGCTGAAAGTGAAACTCATTTCATTGTTGATTAATAATATGTTTGGAATTTTTCTTCTACTTTATTTAATGCTTTCTATTTATCCTGAGTTTTCTATTTTTTTTTTTGTATATATTTTCCCCTCATTCTTATGGCAGTAGTCAAATGTTGCATTTATCAAGTTCTTATGATATGCCAGACCCTAGGCTATGTATTTTGCTTTAATTTCCACAGTGACCCAAGGAGGTAGTTATTATTAACATGCTTCTTTTGCATATAATGAAACTGAGTCACAGAGCTTTTAATGACCTCCCCCAAGGTGACATATTGGGGTTTACTTCCAAGTCTTTTTCTAAGTCCTGTTCTTTTTCTCCAAAGTATTGCCCTACCACCTGCGGAAAGCTAATGTGGCTATGTCCTAAGTGTCCTAATTTATGCATTTGTTAGGCTAATGGAAAGTTCCTTTGGATTCAATGGTCAGTGATTTGGTTCTCTCAGTAGTGGAAGAGGCTTACTCTCTTACTAGTGCAGATTGCACAGGCTTAGTTCTGAAAGAACAAGGCATTCTGAAATATGTTTACTCATTTACTCACTAGCATCTTCCGGGCTTGTGCTAGGCTCCTGAGCAAAGACTGTCAATGACAGGATAAGCCTTCAAGGAGTCGGATAATGAATAGACAATAAAAATTCAGCAAGATCATCTGTATTGGACTTTCAAAGATAAAGCAGTAGCTTTTTGTACAAAGAAAGATAACATGATTCCTTATCCACCAGTGAAGATCAGCCTGGCAGGCACTCTTGAAATTCCCTTGGCCACTCCCTGCTCTACTCCACGCAGCTGTCACAACTGTAGGGTAATTGAGCTTTTTAGGGAGTACCCTCTGTCAGCCCTGCTGTGCTTGCCACTGGAGCTGTACCATGTTGTAACGGGGTTGTCTGACTTCGTGCCATTAAACACTTATTTGGTGATCTTTGGTAATGTCACAAAACAGTAATCTGTCAAAGGTAAGGGCAGTGAAATTTCTTTTGAAAACGCAGTGCAGTAGCACGGTGTGTCATGTACCTCATTAGTGAATGCTGAATGTGTTTGAATCTTTGAATTTTCTGGTATAATTTTAAATGAAAGCATCTTTCAGAGCAAGGGAAACATGGAAGGCTCAGAAAGCCTTCCAGCCTCTTAAAGTCACTGCTGTGCACTGTACTGGGTAGGCATAGCCTCACAGACGAAGATGGAAATGCAGAGCAAGCCCAAAGGCACAAGGCTGCTTCCTGCTGGGGCTGTCATGAGAACAAATGGAAGGAACAGGAAGTCTGTGCCACATGGTGGAACTTAGGCCAGAAAATCCAACAGATACAATGCATTTATGTCGGCTTCACAAATGACATGTTAGACATTTGCTACAGGGAATGGTCTTGGGATTTGAAATATCTCTTTCTGAAGAAACAAAACATTTTTAAGGAAGATTATTATTAAGAAATATCATGCTTTCTCTTATGAGGAAAAGATAAGCATTGAGATTTATAGACACTGTATGCCTCCAGCAAGCCAGGGATGTAAGAAAAATATGCTCTTCTGCATTCAGTAAGCATATGGCGAGCACAGTGGGTGTCAGAAATTGTGCTAGGTGTGAGGAGTGAGGACAGGATTGAGTACGGTACACAGATGACCCTGAGATTTGATGAGAGCTATGTAGCAATGTATATGTAGTATTAAGTGGTGTACAAAACGTATGAGTGCAGAAGCATGCAGTACTGCCTGGGAGAGTACGACGGCTTTGCAGAAGAGGTGAGGTTTGAACCGAGCCTGCAGGATGTTCAAATGTTTTCTGGTGAGAGTAGGGCGATTTGGAAAGAGACAGCAGCACTTACTGAGGCACGGAGACCTGAAACTAACCCACAGCTCTGGCAGGGCAGGAGATGGTGAGTGATGTGGTCACCTGTGCTTCAGAAAGACTGGAGGTAACACAAGAGAAGCATATGGGGGTGGGGTTGCAGAGGACATTGGACACTATGCTGTGGATTGAAAGTAGGCTCAGGTTTGTGTTCAGGACAGCTCTGGAGGTGGCGTGGGAATGAGTGGAAGCGGAAGAGGGACTAGACGTGCACAGACACTGAGACGGTCTTGCAGTGCTGAGGGTGGGAGGGGGTGTGCTAGACCAGGGCTGAGGTTCCGTTTGGGTCTTTCTTTGCTGTGATTTGATAGTGCAGTTTGCCAGAAGACATGGTTTTCGGCATCATTGGCCCGGCTTCATCACTGGAAGGGTGTGCTGGTCTTCTCTCACCTTTTGTGCTTTTGCCCAAACCAGGTAAAATTGTGCTCTGGTTGAGGGTCTGACAGGCTTGCATTTGAATCCTGCCTCTTCCTTGTTTTACCTGTGTGACGCGTGGGAGGTAACGGGCCTCTTTGGCCTTACCTCATCTGTAACATGAAGTAACAGTGCCTTTAGTAAATGTTGGCTGCTTAAGTATTGCAGGTCTGCTCGTTCTCATGGCTACCACAGGTCATGGGAGCAGGGGAAGCAGTAGCATCATAAGCTTGTGACTCCTTGAAAGGTGACTAAATCTTATACATTGTCACAAACTGTGCTTAGTGCATGTTTGTTAATTCATTTGTTTTGATTCAAACAAAGCCTTTAAGTGAGGAATTTAATCTCTGAACACTGAAACTCTTCTGTGTAGTCTGCCATCTTTCATCACTTCACGTTAGTGTGGTATGAGAAATTGTTTACATGGACTTTCCTCTGCATTGCTGGATTATATGATTAACTTTTGGAACCAGAAGGGTGTGTAGATATCATCTGTTAAATTTTCTCACTCATTCATTCAGAAAACAATTACTGAATGTCTAAATATGCCAAGCACTTTGCTAAGCACAGGCAAAAATGAATTAGGTTGAAGCCCTGTCTTCCAGATGCCCAGAGCCATTGGGAAAAATTTGCCATGGTTTATGGTACAAAATACTACGTACTTTTTGGAGAGGAGAGGAGAAAATAGGGCTGTAGTGAGCAGGGTAAGGGCCCAGAGTGCATAGGGGTTGACCCTTGAGGCAGGTCTTGAAACATGAGTCCATATTTACTATGCCTGCATTAGGGGTGAAGGAGGGTTCGAATTGCAGCCATTTTTGGCGTAACAAACCACTTCAAAACTAAGGAGCTTAAAACAACATAATTTTTTTTACTTCTCATGATTCTGTGCATTGGTTGGGCTCAGTGGGCGTTGGTTGGAATCACTAATGCTGGAAGCTTCGCGGGCCTGGAAGGTGCAGGGTGGCTTCGCTTACAAGTTGGGTGCCTCGTACGGAGTGGCTGGAGTGATGAGACTCTAGCTGAAGCTCTCTCTCTCTCAGCCTCTGTCTCTGTCTCTGTCCCCGCGAGCTCTTTGCCATTCAGTTGTCCAGCCTGAACTTCATTACACGGTGGCTGGATCCCGGGAAGGAAAAATGAAAGCTGCAAGACCCATGAAGGTCTAGAGGCAGCAGTGACACAGCGTCACTTCTGCCATTTTTCTATTGGCTGAGGTGAGTCATAAGCCAGTTTTGATTCAATGGGAAGGAAACAGACTACACCTTCAGTGGGGGAAGCAACATGCATGTATAGGAATGGGAGGGACTATAGGTGGCCATCTTTGCAGACAAACTACTGCAGGAAAAGAGAGCAGTGTTTATAAGGGACCTCTCTGCTCACTGTAAAGAAGACAAGGTCAAGGTCAGCTACTGAGCATAGAAGGGGAAGGGGAGGTTTGGTGACCTGGGGAGAGTGAGGAGGATGGTTGAGGGCATGGGACAGGGACCCCTAGAAGGATTACAGAGCTGTGCTGGAGACCATCACCACACACGGGAGGAGATCACCTCAAGCAGCGCCCCCAGGGGCAAAAGTGAGAAGGACATGTGAGGATCAGACCCAGCGAGAAAAGGAATTCTCTCACCTCACCCAGTTAGATAGTGCAGAGCCAGGAGTCACGCCCAGGTCCCCCCAGCAGAAAGTTCTGAGATGTTTGTGCAGTGTAAGTTTTCTCTGCTGTGTGCAGATCTCATCACTGCTGCTGCACACTTTAGATCGCCTAAGGTTGGAGAGAAGGCGGACACAAAAGAGAGCATGCAGAAAGGAGTCCTATCTTTCTGGGACACTGGCTCCTGGAATTCAGTTTGACCCAACATTTATTGATCTTGCCCAGAGCGTCTCCCAGTCTAGAAGGAGACAAACATTCTAAGAATTAACTCCAACACAATCTGGCCAGATAGCAGTTGACGAATATACCAAGATGGGGCAAGGTCAGGAACTGACATTTACTTTGTACTTACCATTGACAGGAACTGTGTCAACTTCGTACTTGGAGAGAGAGTGAAAGCAGGAAGATAAGTTAGGAGATTAGTGTCTCAGACTAAAGACTTTGAGAGACCTGACCGGTAAGGTTCAGTTGGTTGGGTGTCACCCTGCAAAGTGAAAGGTCGCTGGTTCGATTCCCAGTCAGGGCACATGCCTGGGTTGCGAGTTCAGTTCCCAGTAGGGGCACAACTGAGTTACGTTTCTCTTTCACATCTGTGTTTCTTTCACTCTCTGTCTCCCTCCCTTCCTCTCTCTCTCAAGTAAATAAATAAATAAGTTTAAAAAAGGAAGAGTTTGAGAGCATCTTAAACCAGAGAACTTGGATTTCTTGGCTTCTTTCTGAGGGGAAGGCGGTAGGGAAATCCTAAAGTCTAAGACTTCAGGCTATCCCCAGTATTATTTCTTTCAGACAAATTACTTTGAGGGCCATGGAGAAGACTGATGGGATCGGGGAGATACTCAAGGAGGAAACCAGTGCAGAGACCAGTGAGCAAGATGAAGAGTTTGAATTCTTCTCGCCCCATCCAGTACTTTTTAACCTTTTAATCAGCACCCCGCCCCCTTCCAGCGTAGGCATACCACCTCATTGGCAGTGGTTCACCCCACTAGTGGTTCTCTTGAGTGGATTAAATCAAATAGGGCTGTTTAAAGAATTGTTGCTTTAGACAAAGCAGGACAAGAGAGTGAAGTGGATACAGCAGAGCCCTTTCAGTTCCCCTTCCAGGACCCATTCCTCAGTCCCTACCCACAGCAGTCTCCCTGTTCTCTTTCACGAGAGTTTTATGGACTGTCCGTGTTGTGCCGGACACTGCTAAGCACTAGGGAAACAACTGGACAGGATGGAGTTTTGAATAAAGTTGAGTGGTTTTCTAGTTAGAAGGTTATGGGGGCAGGGAGACTTTTATTTTGGGGAAAAACCTACCTAAATAACCCTTTAAATAATGTTATGAAAGCATCCTCTTACTCTATCTCATGGATGTCTTTTTGAGGGTTAGATCTGATTAAAAAAAAAAAAATCCCCGAAATACACAAAGAACTGGATCTGCAGAATGAAATAATTTCCTTTTTTTTCCTCAGGACAAATTTATGGAGATTATTCAACATGGAGGAATACTGTGTTAGGTTATTAGAGTAAGAATAAAGGAAGAATTCTTTAGGCATCAAACCCGAAAAAATAAGTGACATGAAAGAGGAAATCATGTCAGCCTCAGACTTCCCCATAAACACAGTATCAGGAGACCATGTAGCAATGTCCACAAAATTCTGAGGAAAAAATCTATGACTCTGAAATACTAAATCCAGCCAAATGTTTGTATGTATATAAAGGCATCAGGCAGATAGTTCCAGGCACATGAGAATTTGAGAATTCAGCATTTCTGAGCCCTTCAAAAATTTATTTGATGGTAAACGGCAGCAAATCAAGACAGGGATCAACACAGAAGTCCTTGGGAATGAAGGAGCCATGTGCTAAACAGAAGGTGAGCAATAAATCCGTTTAAATTTAGGACCAGAACTGCAGATCCCGGAGTCGCAGAGTTATGTCCGAATCCTGGGAATTAGGAATATAGAATAGAATGTAGATATTAAAAATCTTGATGAAAAAATCTTGAGTAAAAAGAAATAACAACAAATAAAAATTGCAAGGTGAGAATAAGTGCTACTTTTCCCATCTTTCATGGCAGAGAATTAGTTAATACTGTCTGAAATTGAAATGTGAGGTAAAACATGTATAGATAAACTCCAATCTCCTAAGATTTTAATAATCCTAGTTACTTAACCCTGGGGAGCTTGCTTAGAAAATAATATCTGCAGAAGTTTCATTCTTTTTTATTATTAGAATCAGGTAAAATGTAATGTAATATAGTTTACTTCAGAAATAATTGCACTTCAAAAATCTCTGTGCTGTGTGTCTGTCCAGCTCCAGATACGTGCATGTGTGTAGTGGGAGGCGTCTGGCATCATGTTCATCTAAAATGAATAATTTCTTTCTGAGTGGTGAAGATTAGTTTATTGTTTTCTTTGTGCTTTTCTGTATCAATTAACTTTTAAATAATAAGCAAAGAGTTTTTCATTAAGACAATATTAGATTCAAAGCTTATATTTTTGGGGTTAACTTTCTCTCTCCAGGCCTCAATGACCTCATCTGTAAATGGGGTGAAAATAGCACCTGCTGCTGAGGCTTTATTTGGAGGAGCAAGTGAGAGAATGCCGGTGAGGCACATAGTGCAGTATGTGGCCCTTCATGAACTCAATACATACTAACTTAACAAAGAGGATAAAGGCATGTAACGCTAGGACTGGTTACAGCAGAACCGTAGCCTTCTGCGGGCTAGCTCTTTACTCATGCATGGGAATGAGAACAGGATGATACATAATATACAACCACCAAATACTTGAACTAATATTCAGATTACGCTTCAGTGTTGTCTTAGCCCACACCAATAGATACGTTAGGGACGGCACACCTGTGTGCCTATAGGCTGGGGAGAATAGGCTGTGGCAATTAAAGACTGCATCACACATGTGTGGCTAATTAAGAGGTGCTGCAACTGGCTCTTTTATCTCCACTCAGCAAGTTTTTGTGGTCTTATCTTCTGCCTTGAGATGATAAACCGAATAGCTAGTTCCCAATTGTTCGATGAATTAAGCTTCTTTTCTCCTGCCACTGGCAGCAGTAAACACAGGCATCCAAACAGAACCCGCCTCTCAAGTTTTCTTCTGAGTTGTGGGAAGAGCCTATTCTACCACGAATGTCCATGACCGGGTGGGCATCAAAATAGAAGACCTCCTTGCAGCAATCTCACATGGCATTTATACAAATTAATGAAAATTAGTGATTCTTAGAATGTATGGGTTTTTGCAAATGATGGGACAGGAGAGGAGGAAAACGGAAAGAGCATTTCATGAGCCATTTTAACTAAAAATACGGTATCAAGAAGCAGCCTCCCACGGAGAGATGTGATTGAGTGTCATTGTGAAATTTGTCGGAAAAAAAATAATCTAGAGCTGCTGGCTTCAAAGGCAGAGCAGTGATGCTATCACTTCCTGCTGCATTCTGTGCACAGTGGAGCAATTAGGTGAATATAGACTGGGCTGGGTTGGCACAGCATTTTAAGTAATAGGCCAAGACCATCCAGCTGCCTAAATTGATTAACAATATGCAAATGGAATCTACAGATGATCGCCATGGCTTCCTTCCTCCAGGCTGTCTGTGTTTGCCTAACCCCACTCCCTGCTTTAGCTAAAAGGAAGAGAAACTATCACAAGCACCGGTTAGGCTGTAAGTTACTTTCTCTTATTCAGTCTCAGCTTTCTGAGCTGTGATTCAAGACATCAAAAGTCTATCTCCAGCCTATGGAGAGCTGACATATTCACTGTACTGTGTCACTCCTCAGACTCTGCTGCCATCATTTCAACTAACCTTAATTTAAAATACTGTCAGCATCAGCTAGAAACCCTAACAAACGGAGCGCCTCATCACCATACTAATTGAACGAAAAATGTTCCATGATTTAAATACCTATTGCTTCATCATTTCCCCAGTCTGCGGCTTCCATTTTGTCAGGCATGAAGTTGGTGATTAAACCCAAGGCATAATTATTAGCAACAGAGGAACTGTTGTCTCATCTTGCCGTTTCCTGACCAGGTGCAAGCTCTCCGCTCCTTACTGAGCATGTCTGTCAGTCTTAGGAACAATCCCAGCAGAATAAGTGACTGATTTCCTCTTTATAATCAGGGAGGCGCTTTACATCAAATTGTCACACTAGACCTCTACTTGTGAATGGCGTAATGAACGCTTCAGCGTGGTGAGACGTTTATGGATTGAAAAGGGGTGTCAAGGTTGGAACAAGGACGCTGACATCTGTCGTCAGTACACCTACCACGGCTGCTTCCCACCATGTTGGCCTCCCTTGCTTCTGACAGTTGTGTAAAATGAGGAAAGGATTCCAAAGCAGGGTGCAAGAGACCTGTTTATGAGTTCTGGCCTTGAGTGAAAGTAGAAAAGAAGCGTGCACGGGCCCGAGGCGCTGTGTAAAGGAGAATGTTGTAGTGAAGAGTGGTTTATGAGGGAGAGGGTGTGCAGGGTGCATGCAGGAGTTGGAGGTAGAACACTTTTTAGAAGCACATTTAAGAGCCTAACAAAATGAGCCTCATTTACTGCAGACTTGAATTATTTGAATTTGCTGCAGGCAGATGATTGGGATTGTCTCCCAAGATATCACAGACACAAGATTACCTGTTTTGAGTTTGATGAAAGATACACTCAACGTGCTTGTCTTCCTCTGTCTACCTAGAATTAGAAGTCGTAGCTGCTGTCTCTTACTTGTCTAGAAATAGAAGCCCTGGGTTTTGAAAGTCTCATGTTTTGAAAGTCAACCCAGGTATATGCAGACTGTATCTTCTCAATTCTGGGCTTCTGCCCAAACAGGGGTGATGTACTTGTTGAAGAGTACTTTCTGTTACATCTTCTTCTTTCAAAAGCTTTAGCATTACTAATAATTGTTTATGTTGAAGTTAAATTAAAAATGTAGAAATCTTCTAAAACTCCAATTCTGACGAGGCAGAGAATTTTTCTCTCTGTTCATGCCCCCTTTCATGAACCCACATGCATCATCCTTGGATTTTAAGGCTACATTCATGATCCATTCCCAGGATGTATTATTTTCCTTCTTCTTAACTGCAAGATATGCAGATAACTCTATATTATTTGCAGATGTAAGTATATCTGATATATACATGTAAACAGCAAATCACATAAAAAGAACTTTGTTTTTCTAATTTACATTTTAGAAACTTAAGTTCTTGACAACTTTAATGTAAATGAGTAGTGTGAATGTCTGGTGATACATTTTTGGTTATTTTAACTACTGGAAGTAAGTTATGTTGCCCAGAAAAGTATGGAATGTCTATAGAGGAATAGTTTATTGCTGGGTGGTTTTGAACAAAATCTCCCCATGAGAATTCAAATACGTTAAGTTATAGATTTAACCCTACAAAAAGTTTAAGGTAGTATTTTTAATGTCACATTTATGTTCATCCAAACTTTGAAAAACTATTTCTTCTGTGTCAAATTAAAAAACAATGGGGTGAAAATGCCAGAAAAGTGAGTATAAAGAAGAAAGAGTCCTAATTTAACTACACATTGGCTGGTTACATAGAATAAGTCATTCGTAATGACTGAAGGGTTCCTTTCACCTTTAACAATTTTGTGAAGGGACTTCTTTGTGCTTTGCAGAAAGAGTGTAAGATACTTGTCCTGGAGATGCTTAGATTCTGTTTGCTAATCACACATTGGAAAATATCACCAGGATGAAGGATTCCATTGACACAGAAATACTAATTTTGACTTGGAAATAGCGAGACAATGGTTGACAAATATCCCTTGATACAGAGAAAGGATTCACTACAAGGTAGGCTTAATCAAGGAGATATATTGCACTTGTGTGGCACTGTGTGACATATGTTACTGAGAATATAGTCTTTTCCTTTATTCTAAAAGAATGCTCTTCTTGTTATAGAAAAATCAATGTTTTCAAAACTGATTTTAAACTCAATACAGTCTGGGATGCATTAGACCTCACTGTAGGTTCTCAGAAATTATTGATGACAGTGATGAGTAAATATTGATTGAAGGAAGGAAGGGAGGATATAATTAAAACAGTGGCTCATTGTGTAGTAGTTTAAATAGAGTACATTGTATTTGTGCCTGGCATGTGCAAAGGTGAACTGAGTCACAAATATATGACTATGGAGGCTTTCAGATCAATTCTAACATGACATTGAATCTTAGGAGCCTTGTTGATGTCTGCTCCACTGGTGATGGCATAAAAGTCATCCCATGACACATTACACCACAACAAATAATTTAACCTATTTATACCTTGGAGAGAAGAAAATGTTCTGGCCATGTGCTGAGGGTAACAGCCCTCTAAGGAACTGCCTCCCCTAGTCCATCTATCAATCATCAGTAGTATGAGCTAGAGATGTGGAGAATTTTCCACCTGCTCTTTTGATTTGAGTCAGTTCTAAAATTGGTCACTCAGGATTGCACTGTTTTCCAGAAGGTTGCCACAAAAGGAGCTAAGGGCAGTGGCCCCGGTCCCCGCAATAGGCAGTTCGCTTTTCCTCTTTTAGCAGCTTGAACCTCAGTGTCCCTGCAGGGTTCAGACTTTGCTCACTCTGCTGTCCTCAGCGGGGCAGACCTGACAGAACGGCCCCGAGGTCTCTCCCCCTCTGGCACCTGTAGAGGTCTCACAGTCTTGACTTGCTGAAATTCAGTGGTTTCCCTATTCTCCTGTTCTGCTCTTTCTCAGAATTATAGCCCAGCAATGTGTGTATGTCAGAAGACTGGGCATGAACACAGGGAGAGACAGCAAAATAGCCTGAGACACAATGCAGCAACAAAAGCTCAGCCGTGAGAGAGTGAGTAAGTATGCCCAGTGCTTACAGGCTGTCATGACTCTGGCTGTTTATGTCGAAGGGGAATGAAAGGTTCTTTGAAAGAGCAAGAATTCATTACCTCGCTTCCATTCCATGTAATAAATCTTTGTGAAAGAGACAGCCTCAAAAGAGTGAAAAAGAGAGCAGAGGGAAGACCATCTCTTAGGCACAGGAGGTGTGCATAGAACAGCAAGGGAATCCTTTGCCCCATCTCTGGGTGGGTGGTTGTCCTTTTGCTGATATTCCTCAAGGACACAGAATTGAAGAATTCAACTGCCTTAGAGAGCAACATCCTGTCTCTTCCCAGTTTTCAGGTGGTGGAACCAGGACTCTGAGAAATTGACTGACATCCCAAGGGATGTCAAAGTAGAAACAAAGAGACAAAGTGGGAACAAACTAAGGCTCAGACTCTCAGATCATACTGTGTCCTTGTTAAACCAATAACAAGTTTATGGAGTAGACAAAACTGGCAACAGTGGGAATTTATTCAACAAATATTAGCCCTACTCTGTGCCCAGACCCACTGTTAGGGCCTGGGAGTACAGCAATGAAGCAGACAATCCTCGCCTGATATTCTACATGCAACTAAGCTAATAAACATAAATGATATTGTTAAGTACTAGTGAGTGCTAAAAACAAAAATAAAAGGGTTAGGAGAGGAAAGTGATCCAGGTGCTGTTTAGTTGGCAAGGAAGACCTTTCTGTGAAGGCGACAGTGGATTAGAGGCCAGGACAGAGTGAGGAAGCAAGCTGTGTGAAGGCTCAGGGCAGAGTGCCAAACAGAAGCCCTGAGGCAGGACTTTGTGCGCTTAAAGAAATCAGGGGCCAGCATGGCTGGGTAAGAGTGAACCAGGGAGGGAGAAGGAGGGAGAAATCTGGAGAGTGCCAGGGGCCAGATTCTGATAACTTTGGATTTGAAGAGTGATGGGAACCATTGGAGGATAGTGAGCAAAGCAGAGATGTGATGTGATGTGATTTACTTTTGAGAAAGATCAGCCTGGTTTTGGTGTGACTGATTAACTAAAAGGAGGCAGAAGTGTAAGCAAGGAGACCTGGTAGGTAGTTCAGGAGAGAAATAGCAATGGCTCCACATGGCACACACCACATATTGGCTCACCCGGAACCAAGTCTTAGTCTTAGTCTCTTTTCCCCTTTCTTTTTCTACTGTAGAAGCTGGAAAGCCAAATACTTGATTTCCTAGCTGCCCTGGCAGGTCAAGATGACAATGTAACATGGTTGTGGCTAATGAGATAGAAGTGGTAGTCTGCTGAGAAAGCTTTGGGAAAACCTGTTTCCTTGAGAAGAAAGTTGACTGACATGGTCGATGTGGCTTTTTTCCTCTGTTTCTCTTTATGTGACCTGTTCCTTTTCCTATCAGGACTGTGGACATGATGCCTGGAGGTGCAGTAGTCAGTGCCCGGGAGGCACTAAGCCAAGAATGAAAGAGCAGAAAACTAGAAAGAGCACGTGTCCTTCACGACATTGTTGGGCCACTGCAGCAGTCCTTCACAGCACACGTTGGGTGTCCTTTACGTGAACGTAATAATGACCCCCTAAAGACACACAGGGGTCAGCAAACTTTTTCTGTAAAGGGTCACACAGTAAATCTTCTAGGCTTGGTGGGCCAGATAGACTCTGTCCCAACTCCTCAACTCTGCTCTTGTGCACAGAAGCAGCCAGAGATCATATGTGAAAGAAGGAGAATGGTTGTGTTCCAGTGAAACTTCAGTTACCAAAACACTTGATAGGCTAGATTTGGCCCAGACCTATAGTTTGCCGATAGTTTATAGTTTGCTGATATTTTAAGCTACAGCAGTTGAGTTACTTGCAACTCCAGATGTTCTTAATTGACACACACAAATCAATCAGGGTGGCTTCTATAGAGATTGGCAAAAGGTGATTGAGTTCAGGACATATTTGTTGTCAAGGATATCAAGTTTTGAGGCTTGAAACCTAGTTGAATGGTTGTGCCATTTAGATGAGGAACACATGGGGAGAGGGTGGGAAGCAGTAGTTTTTTTTTGGACAAGTTAGGCCTGAGAAGCCTACTTGACCTACAAATGGAGATACCAAGGAGAAAGTTGAGGGGAGAGGTTGGGAGTGGTGATGTAAATGCAGAATTCGTTACTGAACAGCTGGAATTAAAGCCAGGGGGCAGATGAGATCACCTAAGGAGAGAAGTTCAAGGACTGATCTCTAATGTATTCTCACATTTAGAGGTTAGAAAGAGGAGAATGATTTGGCAAAGGTGAGTCACAGTAGATAAACAAATTTAGGAAGGAAACCATAGGAGTATCATCTCCTAGAGTCCAAGCGAAGAAGATGTATTAAGTGCATCGGAGAGACTGAGGAAGATGAGGTTAAGAATGGACCATTTGATTTAGCAACACGGAGTCGTTAGGGCTTTGTCAGGTTTTGGTGGAGTGTTGAGACAAAATCAAAATTTGTGTGGGTCCAAAAATGGGAGGTAAGGATTTGGAGACATCAAAACACAAACTCTTTTGAAGAGTTTTCACATATAGATGAGTAGAAAAATAGACAATAGAGAGAACAGCTAAAAGAGGTCATAAGAGGGTTTGTTTTTTTTAAGTAGGATATTATGGCCATTTCTGTGCTAACAGAAATAATCTGCTAGAGTTCCAGTGATAATGAACTAGATAATTTGGATCTAATTTCTCACTGTGGATAATTAGAAAACCTGGGAAAATGTATTAAAGTCTTCTTGAAAGCATTAGAGGGAATAAAAGGTAATGAAGAGTTATAGGACTAACATCCAGGAAAAGACAGGAGTCCAGGGAAGTAAGCCTGGCATTTGGGGCTTCTCTGACTGTGTGGACATGCGCTGACCCAGAAGAGATGTCTGAGAGGTTGAATGGCGTTGCGGAAAGCCTCACAGTCCCAGCAGGAGAAGTGGGGGTTTAGCTGTGGTACCACTTTCCTCTCATCCCGTAACCTTTGCCTCGACACTCTGTGAAGGTCTGTGTCCTGGAAATAAGGGTGAAGTGAAAGTAAACCTGCTATTGTGTGGACTGTTGTCTGTCTTTTAGAAATCTGGGTGACTTAGAACATATTTAGCCCAGAGATGGATTAAGATGATAGATTGCTAATACCTACTGAAGACTGGCAGAAGAGAATGAAAATGCTCATTTAGATAAAATTACCCTAGTCTTCAAATAATTTTCAAACAGTTTTTCGAATGGAGTATCGGAAACACAATCAGAGAAAGCCAGACATGCAAGGGGACAAAACAACAGAAAATGCAAATCAGCACAAACAGTAGATAATGGAAACAGACCCATGACAGCTTCAGATACTGGAATTATCAACACAAACTTTAAAAGTAATTTAATTATAATGTTTAGGGACATAAAAGTCAAACTGAAGGCCTGGGAAGTATTTAAAAAGTAACAGATTCAAAAAAGAACCAAATGGAAATTCTAGAACTGAAAACATAACTACCATATCTTGCCATGTATAATGTGCACTTTTTTTTCTCAAATTTTTGAGAGAAAAATAAGGATGCACATTATATATGGGTAGTACTAATTCTGTATCTATATATAAACATTTTAAATGTATATTCTTTCATTTCTGCTTATGCATTAAAAGTGTAACTCTAGAAAGCAATAATGATATCCATATGCAAAATAATACCCTGGAATACTATAATCAGTTTTGTTTCTAAATATAGATAAATAAAAAATTGAATTAAGACAAAATAATTTTTTCCTGAAAGTTTGGGCCCAAAATGTGGGTGCACATTATACACAGGAGTACATTATACACGGCAAAATGCGGTAAAATGAAAAGCTCAGTGAGTGGGTTTAACAGAAGATTGTGTAGAACTGAACAGAAAATGATTGAAATGGAACATAGGTCAGAAGAAAATACCCAGAATGAAGCACAGGCAGGTAAAATAATGAAAAAAAGCAAAAGAAAGATTCACATCATAGCAATTATGATGAGAATAACTAACGTGTGTAACTGGAGTCTCAGAGGCGAGGATCGAAAGAACTGAGATAAGCAATAACTAAAGAGATAGGTAAGAATTTTCTAAAAATCAAGAAATGCATCAGTACACAAATAACGTTGCCCTGTATATAAAATGCACACCTAGATAACAGAGTGAAACTATAAGAAACCAAAGACAAAGACAAAGTCTTATATTCAGTCAGAGGAGAATAAAAGACGAGCAAAAATTGTACAGCTAACACCTCAACAGAAGGAATGGAGTGCAGAAAATATTGAAATGGTACTTTCAATGTGCTGAAAGAAAATAATTATCATCCTAGAATTTTATACCCACAAAAACATATCTGCTAAGAGTAAAGGTGAAAGAAAATATTTTCACACAGAACTCAGAGCTGTGTCACCAGCAGACATACAACAAAGAAAATGGGATGTTTTTCAGACATAAGGAAAATGATCTCAGATCAAGATTAGAGATGTGGGAAGGCATGGAGCACAGTGAAAGGGATGTGGAATTTGAAAAGCTAGAAATAAAATTTACATGGTAATATAAAGGGCCAAGAGTAGCTAGGACACTCTTGAGTCAGAACAAGATACAAGGTCTACCTCGCATGGAAAACTACAAATAATTATTAGTTAGAAAGTTATAATAGTTAACAATTTGGTGACTGATGAAAGGATGAATAAACCAGTAGGGCACAATAGAAAGCCCAGAATCAGGCCAGTGCACGTACAGACACTTGATTTAGGACAATAGTGTTACTGACAGTGGCAGATAAAATCGTCTTTTCAGTGACTGGTGCCGGGACTTTTAAACATCTATGTAAGAAAAACAAAAAGATCCCACACACACACACACACACACACACACACACGCGCGCGCGCGCGTGCACAATAATTACAAGTAGACTGTAGACCTAAACACAAAAGACTAAATAATAAAACATTTATAAAGTAACAAAGAGAGCTTCATGATATTGGAGGGACAAATATTTACTAAACAGAATCCCAAAAGTACTAACCATAAATGAATAGATTGATAATTTTAAATACACTAAAGAACTTCTTTTAGTCAAAATACATGATTAAGAAAGTAAAAAGTCACTAATAGCAAGAAAACATAAAGAATATATACAGACTCCTACAACTCAATAAGGAAAACATAAACAACTTAGTAGAAAAATGGGCAAAAGATTTGAACACTTTTATTAAACAAGGTGTCTGGATGGTTAATCATTATTTGAAAAAGTTTCAACCTCATTAATAATAACAAACCAAATTAAGCCATAGAGATAATGCTATACACCCATTAAAAAGATTAAAATTGGAGACCGCCAATACCACATACACGAACTGTCATTCATCATTATAGTGTAAATTGTACAACACAACCACTTTTGAAAATTACCTGGCAGAATTCTAAAGCTGAACCTATGCACACCCTTTGATTCAGCAAGCCCACTCCTAGATATCTATCCCACAAAAATGCATGCTCGTGTGTACCAGAGAAATGTTTGAGTTTTCATGGGAGCATTGTTTAGCATAGCCCCCAAACTGTAAACAACCTAAATGTCCATCAATGGTATAATATATAAATAAATTATAGTAAATTTCTACAGTAAAATACACTAACATAATTAAAACTAATGCAGTACCACTACTCACATTAAATCGTGATATCTCACAAACAATGTTGAGTGTAAAAGGGAGACATGGACAATGTGTGACTCCAGTTCTGTCAAGTCCTCTCGGAGAAGAGGGCAGGGAAACATGAACTACAGTGTTTAGGGATGCATGCATTTTTAGGTAACAAAAATATAAAGAGAAATAAGGCAGTCGTTACTTCAAAAACTGAGTTTCTTATGCTGGATTCTTTGGAAATATACTCAGATGGAGTTTTGTACGCAGAAGATATTGGGGAGTGCTCTCAAGACAAACATGTGGAATGTACAGAAGTGATGGATTCAGGATTGAACAAAGGGAGAGACTTTGGCTGATGATCCACAGCAGTGACTTTGAACCAGCGTGCCACTAGAATTTTTTAAACATGTGGTACTTGACTAGTGGTGAGCACTGACCTCTTTTCCCTTAGAATGTCAAATTTAAAAAAGTGACAACAACCAACACAACAATATCAGTCGGTGCGAATGAATCAAAATTATACCCTTTTTGTTAAATCAGCAAAAAATATGTTTTTTGGTGTGTTGCAAAATTTTAGCAATTAGTTTGTGTGTGCCATGAGATGAAAAAGTTTGAGCTTGAAATGCTGATCTACAGGAAAAACTGTAGAGTTTGGTAGTCTTTAGCGTTATGCCCCAGTGAAGCAAGGAGATCAGGCCTTTGTACCCCATATAAATCATTCATTGGATACAGGCTCCCCCTAGGGAGAGGGCAAATCTGGAGTGAGGCAACTCCCCAAGAGGGTGATTTCTGGAAGAGGAATACTACTAGCAGCTGAGAGAAGGAGTGCCTTTGTCCCGAAGAAGGAATCTGGGTAGCATCAGAACATCACTGCATCAGGATAGTGGTTACCCTTAGTGGACAGAGTGGGTTAATTCAGCATCTCGAAGGTATCATGAAGGACTCGGTTTCTTTCCTTCTTTTTTTCTGCCACCTTAGACTGTTGGCTTTTTCTCATAGGCTGACTGTTCTCATGGCACCAAGATGACTGCTACTGTTTGTGTAGACACAGACTCCGAAGGGCAGGTCGCTGTCTTGGGAACTTTTTAAAAACAAGGAGAATATTCTCAGAAGCCCCCACAGCCTTCCCCTCATACTTCAGTGACCAGATTTGTGTCACATGTCCATTCCTAAACCAGCCCACGTGGGGGAGCACTCGATTACCCCCTGGGTGGCTTATGTTAATCATGGTTCTTCCTCTGCAGTGAGACAGGTGGGTGGGCAGGTGGTTAAATCCAGGTTCCCCTGGGACACATGGCCAGCTGACACCTGAATGAGATGAAGGTTTCTGTCTTAAGGTAGAAGGGCCCTTGGGTAGGTCAAGTGACAACACTGTAGATCTTGAAGTCATGTCAGTTGGGTACAAAATAGGAGAAGGGCAGAAAAGCTGTGCACGGACACCCCATATTTAGATCGGCTGCCACGACAATTGTGCATGCTCCGCGTCTATGGGCTGGACTTGAATACCTGGGCCAGGGAGTGCTAGGGCGATCATACTGTTTCTTGACATTGTGCCTCACCCAAACAGGAGATGTTGACTTTAAAAAGATGTTTAGAGCAGCCAATTATTTCCAGTTTCTTCAGCATAATATCCTTTCCTGTATTGCTTACTTACCATTATTTTGTACTGAATTTTGCCACATCAGTCTACATTTTAACAAGAATAAACATCCAATCTAGAAATCAAGTCTGTTGAAAGGCCCGTGAAATATGTCCCCAGTGTACTATTAATGTTCTACGCTGACAGATTTAAAAGCATCCTGCTGGAGAAAATAATCTATAAACTATATTTCCCTGTTTTTCTTTATTATAGTGGTAAAGTTGTTGGCTATTATTTTCTTTTGTCTGTTTCCACACACTAATTTACTGAGGTTGAACTGGACTAATCAGTGACTTTTCAAGTACATCCAACATACCCCCTGAAACAGAAAAGCAATTAGAGGACACACTTACGGTCATTATGTACAGATTTCTTCTTTTCTCCCTTAGCCTCTTTCAAAACACATGCTCTGTTATATCAAACATGCTGCTAAAGTACACTCTTAATAGGTCTGAAAATAGGTTAAAACCTATCACTGTGATCTCACAGAATCCATGTGCAACAGTGAAGCCATGCCATTTTGATCATTCTGTACAAATGCCAGGTACTGATTACGAAGAATTAAGTCAACTCCCACTGTATTTGAGAGACCTCTTCAGAACATGGAATTAAGTATGGTGTTCCTTACCAACAGAGTACAATTTTCAGGAGAATCAAAGTGCTTAAAAATAGTACCAATCTTTCAGCCATATTAGGCTTTCTGAAAGATACAAATACTGTGTTTTGAGGGAAATCAGAACAGAAATATAAAAGAAAAAGAAATAAAAGCATACCAAATAAATCAGGATAAATCCTGATCTAGCCCCTACCAAGAAGTCTTTTTAGAATCGCTTAGCAGAAGTTGATTTCCGTGTGACTGTTAAGGTTTCATTTTCAAACTCACCGAAGGGCTTTCAGTTTACGGAAGAGGACTGGTTCATTAGATTAGCATAATGGGCCACTTTAAGATTGTGGGGTCTTTTGGAAGCAGCAGCTGCCCCTGGAAGCTATTAACAAATGTACAATGATCAGTGCGAGGAGGATGTAAAAAGTAAATCTCATCAACTTTCTCGGGGCTGGCAGGAAAGTCTGTCTTGGGAACGAACCTCTTTGGCAATTTCAGGAAGACACTTCTCTGGTTATTCCTGCCCTCTCCTGACTCAGCTCTCCTCAGAATCTGTGTCTCAGTGGGTGGTCAGATACTTACCTGGACTTACAAGAAAACATGTCTCACCCCAAACCACTTCTCCTTCCAGATTTATAGAAGATTTTACTAATTATTAATTATGTCACATTATAGCCCCATCTTGTTGAGCTCAGATGAGACCTCAGAATTATTCTTTGCAATGGTATCCAGTGAACTGAGGATTGACTCTGAGATTTTGCCTTATGATTAATTTTTGTTATCTTTATCATCATTAGCATTTTAATAATAATAAGCCTGTTGTTAGGGTTTATCTTTTATGTTCTCTTTCCCATTTGTTACACATTGGTTGTTGGAAGCCCTTTATAAAATTCTCACACTCTGTTGTGGAATTTGTTGCTGATTTTACTTGCCCAGTTACAAAGCTTCTACTTTCCCCACTGGCATCTCTTTGTCCTGCTCTCAGATACCCACAGCTTCTTACTGTGACCTTTCCGTTTATGTGGAAACCATTCAGTGCCCTGCGTACGGTTCCATTTCTCTTCTTTTGGAGCTTTATTCTGCCCCTGAGGTCCTCCTTGTCCCCCAAAACAGAAACTTCTGGCTCAGGGAGATGAGCACTGCCTGGGAATGGCATGAAAGATGCCACAGAAGGGCTTCATTTGGGTAGAAAGTGACTGAGTAGAGTTCTGCCGGGCCTTAAGGCAGTCTAGCGATGGAGGCATCACAGAAGAGAAAAGGTGTATCTGGGGCAGCCTGCCGTTTGCCTGTGTAACGTCCATGACTACCCTCCGTTCTTACTAGCAAGCTCAGTTTGCTTTTGGGCAGTGATGTGCCTAGCTAAATGACATCTTCTAGGACTGCCATCAGGAGTCCTGGGTCCTAAACTTAATGACATCACTGAGCTGCACCAAGTTGTGGCCTGGAAACCCCTATGCTACTTATTGTGTGAAATAAATAAACCTCTAAATTATGAAGTCACTGCAGCACTGGGGTTTTTCTCTTGCTTAGGGTGAAGTTCAACCCTAATAGAGCAGAGTCTCCCAGTGACCTCAGCTCTGCTGGCCTGCTGGACTAGATAATTCTTTGTCTGATGGGGGCATTGTACTTTGTAGGGTGTTTGGCAGCATCCCTAACTTCCATCCACTCGATGCGGGAGCATTCCCTAGTCAGCACCCAGACATCACCAGACATGACCAAAGGTCCTTTGCTGGGGGAGGGGAGCAAAATAGCTCTGGTTTTAGTTAATATTTTTAAAATTACAGACACAGCCCCGAGGTAAGGGGAGGAATACCCCCTTACTTCCACATGTCGTCACTACATTCCTCACTTTTACAAAATGAAACATCTGAAAGGGTTTCCTTAAAATTATTCTTTGTGGTCCTTGTAACTGAAAACAGAAATTTCTTCTCAGTGCTAAGAATGAATGCACATTTTTATTTCTAGTGCAATTAATAAGGAACTTTCAGTCTTTGGGCACAGTTCTGATATCCAAAATCCATGCTAAGTAGAATGGCTGATGCAATAATATTTATTTATTTTGAGTACCGCCTGAAAGCATAATGACGATACCCTGGAGAAATTGTAGCACTCAAAGAATTGGTCTGCAAGCCTCTGGTTACATGTTTCTTATTAAATAGAAAACAATAGAAACATCCGAATAGTAATAAAGCCCAGCTGTTCAAACTGTCTCTTGCCTTTTGGGGGAAAAAAAAAGCATTTTGATGGGATATTACTGCTCTTGAAATATAGAAAGAAAAATCTAGAAGGATTACAGAAGCGATGGTCTAGAACGTCTCTACTTTGTAAGTAAAAGACACGTAGAAAGAAGCTGCAGTAACTCTTTCACTGCAGGGCAGGGAGGGCTTTGGGGAAGTGGGTCTTCTTTTGTGCCTAGTAATGGTTCTTTTACAAGGCAAGGGGAGGCCTGTAGGGCCTGGATTCCCCAGAAAGTACTGTTGAAGTTTTTGCTGTTTGTCTTTTAAACAAAGTTAGAACCATGCACTTGGCCAATGCAAGTCCAAAATTTGGTTTAGTTCATGTGGAGAGGGTTTGGAATCCTGTTTGGTTTGGGTGAAGGTTTGTTCATGTGGAGAAGTTGGTGGGCATGAGGGCCGGTGACCCCAGGCAAGTGCGGCCTGTGACACAGGCTTCAGGAGTGACTCATCCACAGAGGTTGACCAGCTATGCTGTAAACAGAAGTCTGCCTGGAGGGCTCTCACGATGACACAGTGTGACAGCTCTTCCTACAGGCCCTTTTGATTTCTCTCCAAATTATGGTCCCTCTCATTAAATTTTAACATCTCACTGGATCCAAAAACGGATTATGTATGTGAAGCTTCTAGCACTGGGCTTGGCAGACAGTGGCCAACAAATAGTAGATACACTGAGAAACTTTTTCTTTAGGTTATTGAATTATCTACTGAATCAGAATATTTGGGGGGAAGGGTCTAGGAATCTGCATTTTAAACAAGCCCACCAGGTGACATTGATGCATCTGAGTTTTGAGAGCTGTTGTTTACCCAGATCATTCCTACCTGCAGCTGGTGTAGAACCATCTTTTGGAATCCGCTCTAAAGTGGGATTGACCAACAGTTGCCGTCAAGTTCCCTAGTTCACTAACGTGAATCTGGAAATGGTAGACTTTCCAGCAGCTGTGGACAAGGTGGTTTGAGGCAGCAAGCTGCTTCTCACACATCCTGTGGGGTACTGGGGTGAGGGCAGGGAAAGTAGTCTTGGCAGGCTGGCTGCCCGGCCTGACCACGAAGGGAGATCAGAAGAGCTGAGTCTGTTTCAGGGGCACACAGGTGACATGGGTCATCTGACAAGGGAAACCCAGGGGGTGCCCTGGGGCCACTCTGGTGCCTAGTTCATCTGCTCCTGAGCTGCTCAGCTCAGGTGTGGGCAGAGACTGGGCAGAGACTGGGTCGTGGGTTTGCTTGGTTAAGACAAGCTCTGGTGAGTGCAGAAGTGCTTCCCTGACTAGGGCCTGCTCTGTCTAAGGGCACGGGAAGAGCTGCATTCTCCTTCCTGGGCTAGTTTTCTCCTCCAGCCTCATCCAGAAAGTCTTTTTTTCCTTTTAACCACACATATATTTCTCCTAAAAATAATAATATGAATTGTTATTTAGACACACATACACACATATAGTATATGTAATATAAAAATATAGAATGGTCTGTAAATAAAGTATCCAGCCATGTCATAGGAAAAAATAGATACATTTATTGAAGAAGATACAAGATACAAGAAACATTGTACACAGGACAATGACACCTCGGTCCCCTTTAAAGTAGGCACCTGGGGACCTCACATTTTTCTCCCAATTGCCATCAGCTGCCCCATTGTATTTTCCTGAATCTCATTGACGGTCTGAAATCTCTACCCTTTCAAAGGAGATTTTAGTTTCAGGAAAAACCAGAAGTCACAGGGCACCAAATCTGGGTTGTAGGGGTGCTGAAACACCTGGCTAATTTGATGTTTTGCCAAAAAACTCTGCACAAGATGTGATGCATGAGTGAGCACTGTGGCCTTCTGAATCATCCATATAGTTTCCGAGGAGGAATGTTCAAGCTTAATGCAAAATATGATGCAGATTCGTTGCTCTACTCGCTCAGTCATTTTGAATGCGACGGCCACACAGTGCACATGCTCACTCAATGGTATCTACCGCCCCCACTGACTAGTACAGTGAAGTCATCATTGTTCACACATGCTCAGTCCAGTCCACTCTCCTTGGCTGTCACATCACATCGATGTTGCACAGACTGTTCTCGTTATATTAACAATGACTGGACTTTATCTGGACTTTGGACTTTTTCAAACATGTATATGTTTTTTGCTTAATCCCTTCACCTTCTTTCATCTAGCACCTCTTCTGCTCCGGCAGCTGTCAGTCTGTCCCATGTGTCCAGGCCTCTGTTTCTCTTTTCTTCACCAGTTTATTTTGTTCATTAGATTTCACATGTAAGTGAGATCATATGGGATTCGTCTTTCTCTGACTGGCTTATGTCACTTAATAATCTCCAGGTCCATCCATGCTGTTCCAAAATGTAAGATTTCCTTCTTTTTTACAGCTGAATAGTATCCATTGTAAATGCACCATGGTTGTTTTGTCCACTCATGTACTGATGTGCAGTTGGGCTGTTTCTAGATACAGGCTATTTTAAACAACACTGAAGTGACACATAGGGGTGTGTATATTCTTTTGAATTAGCATTTTGGGTTTCTTCAGATATATACCCAGAAGTAGGATTGCTGGGTCAAAGGCAGTTGCATTTTTAATTTTTCGAGTTATCTCCATACTGCTTTCCACAGTGGCTGCACCAGGCTGCATTCCCACCAACAGTGCACAGGGTTCCCTGTTCTCCACATCCTCGCCAGCACTTGTTGTCTGTTGATTTTTTGATGGTAGCCATTCTGACAGGTGTGAGGTGATATCTCATTGTGGTTTTATAAATGATTTGCATTTCTCTGATCATTAGTGATATTGGGCATTTTTTCATACGTCTATTGGCCATCTGTGTGTCCTCTTTGGAGAAGTGTCTATTCAGGTCCTTCTTGTACTTAAAAAAACCCTGACAATGCATCTAATTATATGTACTTATTGACCTGCCTATTTGCCTCTACTCTACAGCAAAATGACGCATGTATGTGTGTGCATGCACACGCTCACACACACACAAAATTAAATAATATGCTAGGTTTGCCTGAGTGTCATTTAATTTTAACACTAACTTTTATTCAAATGATCATTTTGTTTATATATTTTGAACCTAAAAATTAGTAAATATCCATCAGCAAAGGAGGGATTTTCTTCCTCATTTGCGAATGCATTTACCTGAAGAGTCAAGAGCAGGGAAGGATATAGGAAATTGAGACTGTCCCAGGAAATCTGGGGCCAATACGCGGTTGCTGTAAACTGTCAGTATAAGAAAACTATTTAAAGGACTGTTGCCTGTCAGAATCGCTGATTGCTTAAAAACTGTGCAAAACTTAGTTTGTGTCTTTTTTTGTCATTTTTTTAAATAAAGCATATATGTGTTTTAGTTCATAGAAATAAAAATCAGGAGAAAAGGGACAACTAGTCACCAAGCTGAATGAGTTAGGGTTGATAAAGACAGAGAAGCAAAGGACCCGGATGGTCATTTCTCCCAGAATCCTAGTAAGAAGGGCAGTGCATCTGCAGACACCAGGACAGCTGGGGGTGATGGAGGGCAGGCACCGGTCTGGGGGGAGGACGCAGACACACAAATCAAATAGAATTTCCTTATAAAGCAAAACAGCAAGGAAACTGATGGTTTACTGAAAACAAAGCAGCAATCTGGAGACTACTCTCAGGAAAGCCTCTCCCTCCAGCCCTGGGCAAACCAGAAAATCCAATAGGAAGTTTTTATCATTTAATGGCAGGAAGGAACCATTAGCGTCCAGTTTGCCAAGAGGCACAGCAAATAGAAATATTCCTTAGATTTGTAATTAACTCTTCAAAGTGCTAAGTCTGCTTAAAACAATGCCCCCTGACAGTTTAGGGTAGGAGTAGTGCCTTTTAATGCACAAGAGACGGAGATTTTCCAGGCGCAGGGAAGCTCTCCATACGGTTAACATCCTGGGAAACTGCTTCAGAGAAGGAGCTCTAGCGCGAAATGGGCAGTTTAATTACACAGGCGTATACACCCTTATTTCTCTAATTTCTCAATTAATGGCTCTACAAATAGCTTGGAAGAGAATGACTCCATAGCCTAACACCCCACCAAGAGACCAAACCTGTTAGTGCTGACATTTTTTTCTTTAAAAAATAAATGTTGTGTCTATTGATTGCCAACCAGAAAATTATTCCCCTCTACGAAAGGGCCCTTAAAGAAAGAAGCTACTGGGAATCGAGTAGAATTTAAAGTGGTCTGCATAAGGAATTGCTTTTGGATGTAACTGCAGTGCAGGAGGCAATATGGTCCTGGGAGCGCGCTGACGGGGGCACATGTGGAATGACTGGAGCGGCATGCTTTACTAATGAAGAAAAATGAACAAGATCAGCCACTGAGTTCACTGTGCAATATGAAGATGAAAAACACTAATGCACTAATTCTTGGCTTCTCTGGGACTAAAGTCAGCTTTCGTTCTTTGGAGTCCTGTAGGTGCTTACCTGATGACGAGAGATGGCCAAGTGGGGGCTCTGCTAAAGGGAATTTTAATATTGTTTTCTTTTTCTTTGTAACTGTAAGTTCAAGATCTGATACAGTCTTGAAGAAGTAAACCCCACTATGCCATGCTTTTATTTCTTTGGCAGTTTGGAGAATGTTTTCTGTGGCAATAAGCCAAGAACAACCGTTTTCTTCTTTCTCTGTAGTTTCACAATAGCGGTATCACATTTGTATGAATTGGTGATCCTGTCAGTGTCAGAGTTGCCTTTAGGCTCGATCTAATAATCAATATGCTTAGTTTACCAAGTATTTGCAAGGTCTTATTACCATGGTGTGGAGAAAAGGGAGCCCTAGTGCACTGTGGGTAGACAGGCCAAACCATGAAAATTTATTTAAGCTGTAATATAACTGAAATAAAATATGATCAAATAGAGTTTTTGATTTATCTGAAATCTTTGTGCTGGAGAAAAATCTGGCTTACCTACAAAGGCACAGAGAGACTTCACAAATTCTGAAAAGGGACTCCTTAGCTCTTTGAAGGACTTCCATTTTTTTTTTTTCTGTTTATCTAAGCTAGCCATTTTTCATCTGGTGTGCTGCAAAAATTTTTAAAACGCATAATACCTGACTACTTAGTCGGGGGCACTGACCTCTTTTCCCTTAGATGGTCAAACCACCGCCCCCCCAAAAACAAAACAACAGCTAACACAACACTGGTTGTCCAGTGTGAATGAATCAAAATCATACCTATTTTTTTTATCAGATTGGCAAACAATACAATATATTTTTTGATGTGCCACAGAATATTAGTAATTAATTTATGTATTCCATGCGATTGAACAGATTAAAAATTGCTGGTCTAAGTACGTGTCAAAAACATTCAGCTTCTTCTTCCTTCATTTGTCTCTAGCACATCTTTATCATTCGTTCTGAGAGTTGAGTTTTTCCTCCCTAACTCATAGATGGAACAAAGACAGGGAGAGGAGGCACATGGAGAAAGGAAGGGAATAAAAAAGCAGATAAAGGGTGACATCCCTTAAGATAGAACTGAAAGCGATAACCAGAAAAAGAAGAGGGAAGTAAAACTGGCACAGGGTTGCTGCGAGGCGGAGGGCAGGGAGCCAGGCGGGTACAGAGCGCTTTGGGTCATCATCACGTAGTGTTACAGTCTGGGTAACACACTGCTAGTAATGCTTGATGTTTCGGTTTTTGTTCTGGTTGGTTAGGTGTGTTTGCTTTGTAAATATGCATCAAACTTACTCTCAAGATTTGTGCACTCTTTCCTATGCAGGGTGTATTTTAACTTTAAAATCATGAAAATCTGGATATTTTAGTGTTATCACTTTCCTTTAGGTTGGAAAATCTTTATGAAGATAATTATTGTGAGCACACATGTGCTAGGCCATATAAGGAAAGCTAGTATGGGCGTGGGTGGTTTGATGTGATGCTGCCATAGATGAGTTGAGTAATGGTCACATCTGTCCTACACAGCCTTTGGAGAGAAAAGTCGTTCTTACTTGATCGATATTTCTAAACTCAGCATCTGGTCACATCACCCTTCATTTGCAGCCTTTTCATTGCTTACAGGAGAAAATTCAAAACTCCTTAGCAAGATACAAACATCATTCATTTTTCTAATACAGTCTATGGACCATGGCATCTTTCCCATTCAAGGTCACATTTCCCTACTCCCAATCCACTCCTTCCCACTGAATGGGCCAGTCAGGTAGGAAGGCTCCAAAGGGCGTTGTATCTCCACATCTTTGCTGTCCCCCTGTATGTGATAATCCCCCCTCACCTCTACCTCAGCCTGTCAGGCTCGTACCAGGCCTTTAAAGATGCAGCTCATGCACCCCTTTTCTCTGAAGTCTTTCTCCAGGCACCTAAGCAGAGTGGAGCCTGCCTTTATACTACCACTTTGCCTTATAGGTGCAGTGGTTTGTGGTTTTTTAAATTAGTTTTATATGCAGAATGCATAAGCAACACATTTAATCTTCTAAAAAAATGAAACTATTTTCAATGAGGTTAAAGTCTTCTTTGCTCACCACTTCTCACCCACATTGCCTCCCCTGTCTGTCATGTGTGCAGAGGGGACCACTGCTCTGAGTTCGATGTGTGTCCTGGGGTCTTTCCTGCTAGCCTGTGTGTCTCGGATACCTATCTGTGTTGTTACATAAATAGATCCTGCCTATTCATTGCTGCACAAAATTCCATGGTATGCATATTCCACATTTTATTTAGTGTTTATAATATTGATGTACATTTGGGTTGTTTCCAATTTTTTTCCCTAGCCCCAAAAATATCACAGTAAACATTTTGTCTGCATCTTGGTACACATGTGTGAGCATTTCCCTAACTAGCTCCTGAAAATTGGAATTGCTAAGTTATAGGATGTGCAGCAGTTTTTACAGTAACTCTATTTCAGCTAGCTGGATTGTGAGCTGCTGTTTTCATTTTTGTAAACTTAAGCTTAGCACAGGGACAGCTGTAAACAGCTGTCATATTGGCGTGCATACCCTAGGACAGTAATCCTACTCCCTGTGGTAGGGACTTAGCAGATTGGGAATGAGGCAGTGAATGAATGGATGAATAAATCAATTAATGACTTTCAAGGTATGCATTTAGCCCAGCAATTATTAATATGAAATTTCCTGCTAGATATGTGAAAACTAATAAGGATCAATTGTTAAAAAAAACAAAAACCTCTGAAATTATGCCATAAGTTAAGTGGGCATTAAATGCATACCAGTAAGATGATTTTTGTCGGGTGGGCCAAAAAGTTCATTTGGTTTTTTCCATACGATGGCTCTGGTGGTGCTTACTTGTCTTTAACTGCATTCAAAACAATTTTGTTAGATTGTACTGTGCCAGCTGTCATGTCAGTGTGCCTTTAAAAAAAACTTACAAAATTGGTGAATTTTTGTGCAGCCATCTTAATTTTGAAGATGAAAAAAATATGCAGCATTTTCAATGTATGGTGCTTTATTATTTCAAGGAAAGTGAAAACGCAGTGGAAATGCAAAAAATATTTGTGCAGTGGATGGAGAAGGTGCTGTGACTGGATGTGTCAAAGTGGTTTGCGAAGTTTCTGGGTACTATTGACATTTTGGCCAAATAATTCTTTGCTGTGGGGCTGTCCTATGCATTGGAAGATGTTTAGCAGCACCTCTGGCCTCTACCCACTAGAAGTCAAAGCAGGAGATAGCCAACATACTTAAAATATCCAAATCAATAAAGTTTTTGGTGAAAATGAAAAATGTGTCTTTTATCTAATGAAAATCAAAATGGACTTTTTGGCCAACCCGATAAAAGATGAAATGGTGAGACTGTGGTTTTTAGGGGGCAAAGCCCATGATACAGTGTGATTATAAAACAAAAACAAACCAAAAAACCCCCTAATGATGACAGAGCCTGATCTGGGCAGGGACAATGTACAAAGCAGCATGCTGTGGCAAGCAAGGCAGCTGCTAATGTCCCCTGTTGTCTGTTGGTACCTGGAATGCCAGGCCTGTTCTTGGTGGCTCTACTGCTGGTCATGAGTTCCAAGAACAAGTGAATGGGGGTGGATGTTTTCTCAAATGTCCCATGATTCTTTGCTCCTCCCGGTTGCTTTGTCAACATTTAAAAATACATTACTCTAGAGGATGCTGATGGAAGCAGCCTGTTCCTGGTGGAGGAGCTGCCTCCAGGGCTGGAAAGCAGAGCACAGGGCGAGGGTACAGTGTGCTCCATGAGCACAGCCAGGTACATATTTAGCTTAGGGGGTCAGGGTAACAGATAGGCTCAGGTGCCCCTCACCTGGGAGTTTGGGAGTCCCAGGTACATAAATTGAACCATCTTCCATTAAGTTGGCACCATGGACATTTTGGCCAGATAATTCTTTGTTGTTGGGGGCTATCCTGTGCATTGTAGGATGCTTAGCAGCACCCCTGGTCTCTGCTCATGACAACCAAAAATGTCTCCAGACACTGCCAGATGTCTCCTAGAGACAGAATTTCCCACAGTTGAGAACCATGCCTTAACTCCACTTCTCTGATTCCTTCAAGAAATTCCTTTAAATCCTTTGAAGGTGCCTTTACAACTTTGACATTACTATTTTAACCTTGGCCAAACATATCTCAGTTCACAAGGTCAGTTTTATAATAATTTTCTTAGTCACATATTGGACAGGAGAGGATTTTCCCATGAACCAACAGTAACTGCTGATGTTCAAGAGATAAATATGGGCCTGGCTCTTTACTCAGTGCTTCCTACTCTTTGAACTTCTCCTGGCTTCTATTTGGTGAACCCAACCCAGAGCCAGAGAGCACGGGAGCCTGGGAGACACTTGAGGAGGTCCACCTCCAGCACACAGAGCAAGACAGCGATGGGTGGTGGAGAGTTGGGGGAGGCAATGAAAGGGGAAGATAACCAGAAAAATAAGCACATGTGGAGTGTGGGAGGCTGGGCCTTGGCATCGGAAGAAAGGTTGCATGAGATGACTCCAGGTTTGTTAAGAGTGAAATATGGTTGTAGACGGAGGTCCAGGGATCACTGGAGCTGAAGCACTGAGGATTAGAGAGAGCAAAGACACCACAGTTAAGAGGAAGTCAGAGACATGGAGTTTTCCTGAGGGCACCCAGCAGTCAGGATTTAACTGAATGCTCAGGGATGTGTGTTCTGGAGACTCTGCCACCTTGCTGGCTGAGCCACTTCACGTCGTGACTGAGGAAACGTCTCCATTGGGGATTCAGTCAATGACTTTCTCAAGTGGCCTGGAATGAAGCCGCCTAGATCAGCACCAAGCCACAGCCTGCTAGGACTGCTGCTGCTTTTTAAAAAATAAGCCCCCGGTGGTGCCTGTTTGTATTTTATTGGGGTTAGAATGGTACTTATTGGACCCGTTCTCTCTAGCTGTGTTGCTCTGTCGCATTTCTGTTTGTACTTAACCGCTGTCCTTTCCTGAAGGCTGGTATTTGGAAACTCGGAAGCCAAGAAGTGACTGGTCTTGTCTTTACTTTCTGCGATATCATCTCTTCTCTGAGGGAATAAGTGTGGAATGTCTAGATGATTAAACGAAGGAAGGTCAAGAAGTAGGAGAAAATACTGTGAACGAAAAACACATCAGTTATTGTATCAAGCTACATGTTTGTTCCCACACTGTTTTATTAGAGAGGCTACATGCTGGAGAAGTATCTGATCCCAAGCCATCGTCCAGGCTTTATGCAGCCCCACCCCACACTGCAGCCAAACCCACTTCTGTCTCCCTCTGCCTGCACTTTGGGGCTTTGTTCCTGGTATTTGCTCTGCCCAGGGTACTCCTCCCCTAATCTCTCCTGTCAAACTCCTACCCATCCTTCAGGGCCCAGCTCAAGTTCCCCTTTACATGAAGCCTTCCTCAATCCCCACAGTCAATGATCCCACTGTCCCAGACATTGCAAAATACCCCTGGGGGGAGAAATCACTCTTGGTTGAAAACTACTGCCCTCCAGGCATCCAGTACAGATAGTCCTAATGCTGTATCAACAAACAACCTTCCGTTTCATTCCAACATAGAACTAGCCCTTCGTGGAGGGCTTGCCAATTATTGTTATCAGATACGGCTCTTTAGCTGCATCTGAATCCACCCATAAACTACCACGTAGGCCCTGGATGGGTAGGTCAGTTGGTTGAAGCATTATGTCATAACCAAAAGGTTGCGGTCTCAATCCCTGGTCAGGGCACATACCTAGATTATGGGTTCGATCCCCAGTCGGAGTGCATATGGGAGGCAACCAGTCGATGTTTGTCAGTCACATCGATCTTTCTCTCTCTCCCCCTTTTTCTCTCTAAAATCAATGGACATATCCTGGGTGAGGATTAAATTACCACATAGTTTAGCTTATACATTTATCTATTGTTACTGTCACTTAGGTGAGTCCTTTTCCAGAGACTTATACACCTTGAGGTCAATTTTTTTTAAGTTTCTAAATCTGTAAAACTGATCATCAAAACTAGCATCAAGGAACTTTGGCTGAGAGATGTGAAACAGCAGCACAGAATAACGTGATCTTACATCCTGAGTAGGAAAAGAGACAAGGAATGCTTACATCCACATGGGTTAAAAATTGCATACCCTCTGTCCCGACGCAACGTGTAGTTCTGTAAATCAGTTGGCTCATATGAGATGGCTGAATAGGAGACTGCTGACACTGTGACATGGAAGCTGGGTGGGTTCGCGGGTAGTTTGTTTTCGGCAGGGGAGCCAGAGAGGAGGGGGCAGTAGGATTAAGCCATCACAGGAGGGAGAGTCCTCTGCCTGGCAGTGGGACTTAGTAGAGCCCCTGCCGCTCTGCAATACTGTGATGTGACAGAAACGCCTAACCTCACGGGAGAGAAACTGTATGTACAGAGTGGGCAAGAGGAGGTTTTCAGTTGTGAGTGCATGAAACAGAGTTTATTCTTGCATTGTTGTTATTATTTAATTATTGTATCATTTTCCATGTGAACAACTGTAAACCTACTTTTGCTGCACCTCTACCTTCACAAATTAGCTGGTTTACAAGTATTATTAAAGCATGTTTATATTTAATTAAAATTAGTGACATCCCTTTAAAAACTTCCTTTTTTGAGCTTATAATGAGGTAATTATCCTTTTTTCTTTACCTTAAACTCTGTGTTTCTTGAAGTAGTTTTTTCCTCTGAACTTGACCAGATCCCACAAACCATTGTTCTGAATACTGGATGAGTGTTCAATACAGAGTCCAGCACAAATAATGGTGCCTGAAACACTGCCCGAGAGCAGAGTCCTGATTAGCTGACATTCTGTTAACCAGAATTCTCTATGGCATGTCCCTCCTGCACATCTGTTCCCCAAAGGTGATTGATGGTTACCATGAAGATGCTGTAGGATTTCACGAGAGCCTTACAAATCACCCAAAGAAGTTTAAATAAGGTTGGCCAACATTTCAGGGCTTAATTCACTTTTTTCTGGATTCAAATTCTTGAAAATGGGCATTTTAGGGATAAAATATATACAGCAGGTCCTCCAATAACATTGTTTTGTTCAAGGTCGTTCAGTCATAACACTGATGACATTGATGACTGGCTGGGGCCGCTGTCTATGTGGAGCTTGCACGTTCTCCCCAGGCCTGGGTGGGTGTTCCTCGGAGACTCCAGTTGCCCCTCACATCCCAAAGATGTGCAGGCTAGGTGTCCTGGTGCACCTAAGTTGTGCCAGTCTGAGTGAGCGAGGGCATGCGTGTGAAGGGCCGTTTGACAGAAGGGCGTCTTGTCCACATAGGGTCTCACTTGACACCCTGAGCTGCCCAGATAGGTGCGGGATACTCATGACCCTGAGCTGGAATAAGTGGGTTAGAAAAGAATTATCTAACTTGTTTTTATTAATCTTTCTTAAATGTACCTATTGCTCACAATTATTTCAATGTTTAATAATTCGAAGTGTTTTGGGTCTTTATTGAGAAGAGTGATATTTTTGTGGCTAGAAACATGCCGTAGGAACTTGACTCTTGTTGCTACCAATTAGCCTATGGAAAAATTGGTTTTGTTATGCATCCTTTTGCTCAAAGATGCATTTTCCAAGACCCTGTTGAGGTTAAGTGAGGACGTACTGTATGGTCATCCTCTGTAAGCTGTTCAGTGGCAGGAAGCTCTCCAGCTGCTAGGGTTATTTTAATTTGCTTATTGAAATATTCAGAAACAAGTCTCAAAGAAATAAAAACAAAGTACAGTTGAGGAACTAGAAGGATTTAGCCTGAATCGTTGTGATAAAATGTGGAATCCAAGGGTCTGATGTATGGGCTGGGGCCTCACACAACTATCTGAGTGATGTGCATTGTTTGCATTGATTTCTGTATGGATTAATAAAGAGAAACTTGACCATGACTATAAAGATAGGTTGGCTGCAGAATGCCTTCCTAGCAAATGCAAGTATTAAAACATATCAGGTAGGAAGAGAGAGTAATCAAGTATCTTTGTATCATTGACAAAGGAGAGTGAAGAGCAACAGTCGGCAGCCTCAGGGTTTGGAAGCATAATCGTGGCTCATTCCTTTACCCTTTTCCTTTATTTCTGGAAAATAAATGGGGGCAATAAGATCAGCTACCTCAGTTCATTGGAGTACATTTGCTACTTCTAGGTCCAGCCAAATGGATTGGGGAGTAAATAAGGTAGGCCACAGAAATATCCATAGAGGATCATTTTTTTTTCTCTCTTGTGCCATTTGAATGTTTATTAGAGCCTCCAGCCAGGACTTCCAGTTTCCAGTTCTGCATTTCAGAAGTTGGAAGTCTGCATTTCATCCTAACAACAAGTAAAAGTGGGACGGGCTGAAAAATTGACAACTCTTCTTGGATCTGTAAGAAAGGGGAGAACAGCTCTGGATGGTGTGGCTCAGTGCACTGAGCGCTGGCCTGCGAACCAAAGGGTCGCTGGTTTTGATTCCCAGTCAGGGCACATGCCTGAGTTGCGGGCCAGGTCCCCAGTGGTGGGCATGCAAGAGACAACCACACATTGATGTTTCTCTCCCTCTCTTTCTCCCTCCCTTCTCCTCTCTCTAAAAATAAATAAATAAATAAAATCTTGAAAAAAAGAAAAGGGAGAACAGAGGTCAAACCATAGTCCCCAAGATTGCAGAGGCAGACAGATAGACAGATAGAGGGAGTCACGGCTCCCAGGAACAGACTCAGGAGCACAAACCACCCTCCAGGAACAAAAACTGTGCTGTAATTGACCAGTTACTGGAGGCTCAGTGCAGACAAGTCTTAAGACTTCAGTCGAGGAGACCTGGTCATTGAGGGGCACCAATAGTTTGTCCGATTTACCTCCAAAAGCTTGGGAGGTTCCCACAGTAAGTATTGGAGAAAAATCCCCTCATGGTCCTGGAAGGGGGCAGGGAAAGGAAGCTCTGTTCTTCTGGATGAGGCCTGCACTCAGGGGAGACCGGTTAACCAGAGCCTGACCTGCTGGGGTACAACTGGAGTCTAACTGACCTGGGGGAGGGAAACACCCAACTTCAGACCACTCTAATCACCCTGCTCCATCTGAAGGGGGGCAAAAACTGAGAAACCCTTGTGAAGTCCACAGTCCACAGGTTCACTAAGAGACTGAGACCTAATTATAGAACTACAGAATCTGCCCCCACCCCTCACCTCGTCATCACATCACTAAATACCTATGTATAGCAGTTTCTTTTACCTGGTACATCATGCTAGGCTATCAAGGCATATCAAAATGCAAAAAACATAATTTGAAGAGACAGAGCAAGCATCTGAACCAGCCATGGTAGGGATGTTGGAAATATCAGACAAGGAATTTAAAATAAATTTGATTTATATGCTAAGAGCGTTAATGGATAAAGTAGACAGTCTGCAAAAACAGATGGACAATGTAAGAAGAGAGAGGAAAGTCCTGAGAAAGAACCAAAAATAAATGCCAGGGATGAAAAACGCTGTCACAGAAATGAAGAATGCCTTTAATGGGCTTATTATAGTGTAGACTGAACACAGCTAAGGAAAGAATCTCTGAGCTAGAGGTTATATCGATAAAGCCTCCAGATGAAAGACTTCTCTTATGAGGGCCTTGGTTTTCTCTTCTTAAGAGCATGTAACAATATACTCCTCTCTAGCAGAGAAGTTAGGAGAAATAATTATTAATAAATTGTTCAAAAACTAAGCACTAACCATGAAGAAAGTTTATCATGGTAACTATTAGCTTTAAGCATGCACTTCTGGCAAATCACCAGAAAAGTGATGCTGCACTTTTGCCTAGTTTAAATAATGAAGGTTTTGTGTGGTGGGACTATGTGAAATAGAGGCATTTCCTTTGGCTGAAGATTCCTGCAAAAAATTATATTAAAAAAGACTAGTTGCTTCTGAATCAGATAGAGTAAACATACTCCATCATACGTCTCCCACTGAATGCAGCTATAAAACCTTGAAAGAATGCAATGAGGAGCTATTGGAAGGCTCTGAAAAGTGACTTAGAGGAAAATTCCACCATTAAATGCCTATGTTAGGAAAGGAAAAAGGTTTCAAATCAATAAACTTGCTCTTTAAGAAACCAGAAAACAAAAGCAAAATAAAACCTAGCAAACAGAAGAAAGGAAATAATGAGCACAAATCAATGAAATTAAAAACAAAAACAAAGAAGAGTGTGAAAAAGGCTTTTTGAAAGAGCAGTGACATTGATGACCCTCAAGCAAGACTGACCAAAGAAAGAAAAAATATTACCATTATCATAAATGAAGGAGGGGAAATTAATTCAAGCCCCGAAGACATTGAAAGAATAATAAGCAGTTCTAAAAATAACTCTGCAAATAAAAATTAAAATTAAACAACTTAGATTAAAGAAACAATTTCTCAAATACTATAAAGTGCCAAAACTCAGCCATGATTAAATAGATAATCAGAATAGTACTATATCTGTTTTAAAAATAAACTTTTAGTGAAAAGCCTTCTGAAAAAGAAATCTGTGGGCCCAGATGGTTTCATGGCTGAATTCTATCAAACATTTAAAAAAGAAACAATATAATTCTATATACTTTCTTCCAGAAAACAAAAGAGAAGGGAAACATTTCCAATTCATTTTATGAGGTCAACATTGCCCTGATATTAAAACCAGGCAAAGACAATACAAGATAGTTCCAGACTAGTATCTCTTAGGAATATAGACATAAACATCCTCAACCAAATATTCCAGTAATATTCATCAACAAAATCAA